>JAHPZR010042521.1:0-7500 GCA_019787425.1 Platygyra sinensis | reverse complement strand
GAAATGTTGTGTACATATACAGAAAAGCTCAAAAACAATCGCTGTCACAAAAGTAGAAATCATTCGTAACAGTTAGATGTTAGGACAGGGTTCTTAATTGATTAATGGGCTATTTTAAATCTGATAACCTGGGTTACAGGTATTTTTGCTGAGCACTCCATGTTATACCAATACAACTGAAAGGTTACACAGACCATTTTTCGGTAGAACAGTAAGGCACTGCACCAGATTCTCAGGCTATGGTACATATACGACATGAGCTGACACAGTATACAAAAATTCCGACAAATGTTCCGAGTTCCTATATCTCTTTAGTTCCCTGTGAACGAATTAAGTACAATTTTCGAGGCATAAGCAAAAATGTAAACAGAAGAAGAAATCGCATTCAAGCTTTCGTTTGCTCATATATTATAGGCTGAGAAATGTAAAGCTGTATTTCTCGGGAAGCACAATCATTCGCGTATCGATAAACGCTAAAAAAGTGGCAGAATATATCGAGGAAATAGCTGCATATATCCATCTGCGTGTGTAGGATTGTCAGAACGATCACGCGTGGACTCGACTCTGGGACTCGATCACGAGTAAAAACATTCACGTTTTTATAGTCTTCGCCGATCATCATGTGTTGGTAAGGTAATCCGAACAATTTTGTAGCAGAATAACATTCAACGTTGAGCATCAACATCGAAAAGAAGAAAGAAATTCCGATTTTAATGGATCTTCGGTCACCTCCCAGAGGTCCGAACAGCACGAGAGATCGTGTCAACTGAGGCATATTGTAATATTGACCCATAATGCAGTTCGGCGCGTGATCAACCTCCTCTGACATGCCATGGGAGAACTGCCGTTCCACCAGCCACCAGCTCCTACATGTGTTGTGTGGAGCTGGCGCTTGAAGCCGTGCTTTGCACCCGCCTCGGCAGTAAAGGGCACAGTGTCTTTAATCGGTTAATCTCTAATTATTAATACTTTAGGTTTAAGTAAGCTTACATATTTGGCCACTGTTTTGACGGTTCCTAAGTGGGTTTTAGGTAAAATTAATGATTTAGTTTGGCCATTTTTGTGGGGCAGTCGTATTCAAACTGTTAGCCGTCAATCTTGTTATCCGCCAGCTGTGAGAGGCGGGCTTAACATTGTTGACTTCTACGTTAAGGCTCAGGCCCTTAAGCTTGCTTCCATAGTCTGTGATTCTGGCAACAAAGCTTTTTTATGTTTAAATACTTCTTTGGTTCTAGATTAGCTACTTTTAGATCTGAATGGTCTTTTCTTAGAGATAATTCTTCTCCTAGTACTATTTTGTTGACGCCTTTTTACTCCACGTGTTTGCAGGCCTTGACCAATCTTCGCGAAATTTTTTCCCGCCAAGAATCGGCGGACCTCCAGTTTTCTGCTAAGAAATGTTAACGCGCTCTTCTTAGGAAGAAATCTTCTCCTCCTGTTTTTCCCCGGCTCTGGGTTCCCTTTTTGGGGCCAGGTTTTCTTTTTGAACGTCATATGTCTCTCGTGCGTGAGGGTTTTTCGGAGAATTACAAAAATGATCTTTTATGGTTGATTACATTGCGTGCAGTTAAAGTTAGGGATTCTTAGTATTCTTGGGGTTATATTGCCTCTGATCGCTGTGCTAAATTTGATCTTAAGGAAACCATTGATCACTGTTTTTTAAATTGCGTTCGGGTTAAGAGGGTATGGCATCGGTTCTCTCCTACCTTGTCTGCCCTTTTGTCCTCCACGTTTGTTCGGAATTGCGTGTCCATTTTCTTTTTTAACTGGCAAACTACCAATCAAAAGAATGCTCGCATCGCCCGTTATTTCGTTAAATCTATTCTATACGGTATTTGGAAATTTAGAAATAAGTGTACTTATTTTAATGGTACTGAAAGATCTGATGCTATAATTAGATATATAATTCAAGATATTAAGGCCCGGATTAACATTGATTTTTTCCGTTTTTCTCTTGACTCCTTTAAGAGCACCTGGGAATCTCCTTTGTGTTCAATTATTTCTGATTTGCCCGTTGTCACTTTTCTTTAGTTAAGATTATTCTGGTGATCTTTGTAGGTTAACTTTAAGAGCATAAACTTTTATTTTGGACTGCTTTTATGGTTATCATCATGAACTTTTTTGGTAACTGTTTTGTGAGGGGCCAAGCCCGCGTGCTTTGCACTTTTTACCATGTATTTTAGTTTATTGTAAATAAACTTCTTTCATAACTTCCCTTGTGTTCGACGGTTATGTCATGCCGATGAAGTCTTATAAGGCCGAAACAGCTGTCCATGGCTGCCACTGCCCGGGTGATATGGCTGTGCGCATGCGTTAGATACTGTCCAGACCGTAGGTTGATGTTCGAGTGTGTCCTGGTACTTGCTTTTATTGTTGTTATATTCTTTTTAAGCGGTTTCCATAAGACCTGCTTCCACTTTAATTTGTATATTTCTAAAATTAAGATAATTGCGTTAGACAATTAAGCTTCCACGAACTTCCTTTGTTGATATACTAACTGTTGGACCAGGTTTTCCCACAGCGACGTCATGTAATTTTATGCAATGAAACTGAAACTATGGTATATTGGTTTTCAGAACCCTCATCCTTACCCTTGTCAAGAAGTACTCTTTGATGTCTTTACAGTCATCTGGTATGCCAGTCATAACGTCTGTCAGAAGCCAAATGAAGTGTGGAAAAGTCTTTTGCAAGGCATCTTCATTTTTGGTCGACCAAGATTTACCACCTGATTTGGCCTGAATTTCTTGCGACGATCTTAAAACAAAACTGAAACTGAGTTAAGGTCAGCCTGGTGATTTTTATATCAGCATCATAATTTGATAGAAATAGGTTTGTGTTTAAAACATGTGGCACACTATTACTTTAATATGGACACTTTTGGGGCAGAGCGAGTGCCAGTTTTGAGACATCTTAATTTTGAGTTTTTGATGTTGATGTTTTGCACAGATGCAAATGTATGCTTGTGATCTTTGCGCATGAATTTCACGAAACCTAATCAGGTCGAAAATATAACCAACACTACAAAATGCAGCAAGTTTCCTTTCAAAAAAACTGTTTGAAAAAGATCCTCCCTGATTCATCTCTATCCATGCCATACATTACGAACACGGGTGAATTACAAATGGATCTAGTCCAGTCCACGCCAATACGATGTTGTAGCAAAGGCCATTCCCATAAAATGTTTCGTTTCCCAAAAAAAAAAAAAAACATCCAGAATCACTTGTAAAGAAGTAAGTACTTTAATTTACAAGGACACGACCTTGTCTTACTGTATTAGCACCAGTTGTCTTAAATTATCATTGATACTTCGGTTTTTTAGCCTTTTTAGACATTTGTTAGTCGCATTAAAATACATCTTTTACCTTCTGATTATAACTTGCGTACTAAACGTAAGATTTAGTTTGGAACACAAATGTTGTTTCTTGGGAAACAACATTTCGTCAAGACTTTTTTTGTCATTAAAACAGTAACTTTCATTAAACAGTAACTTTCTAACAGTCTTGCTTGACAGTTTCAATCTTTCAAAATGAAAGTTTAGGTTTAACACAGAGTTGAATTCAAGGCTTCTTCTTTTTCTTCTTTCCGGCGGATGCTGTTACCGTATTCGGTGCAGAGACAACAGGCTTGGCGCCCTTTCCCGAACAGGTACGGCAAACAGGGTTAACCACTTTGCATTAGCGCTTCACTCTCTTCATTGACCAGTGCATCGGGTTCTGTGCTTCCACATCGCAACAGATCAGGCCAAACTTTTTGCTCGAATAGTACTGCTTTTCTACTGGATCATTGCTTGAAATTACCCGGCGTACAATGCAGGACCACGTAACCAAGCGTTCGTACCCAGCAGCCTGACTTCACTGGCACCCAGATCCCTGCATGTGTTCATTATTTTTTGGAAGGGGCCCGACCGACCGACCCACTTTCACGATAGGGAGGGCGATGGGAAACGAAACACTCCATGGGGATGGCCAAAGCGGATAGTCAAATGAAATGGCTTTCACCTTCCTTACGCATTAACGCAGTGTCATTTTCCGTCATCAAAATCTGCAGTGATTAATTTACAGTAGCGCCTCATGTGTTTGGATGAGGTTTTCGTGATATCAAGAGTAATCAAGGTCGAGGTAAGGGCTATTTGACTCAGCCTTCGGCTTTCGGCTGGACCTTGATTATTCTGGATATCACAAAAACCGAATCTAATAATTGTTTTAATATACACTGAACGAAAAAATGTCATGTCATGTTTTTGCGTCTTCTCTGACGACAAGCGACGGAAAGCGCGCTAACTTGACATGATTACCCTGGGAAAGCACCACAGTCATACTTGACATGATTACCCATGACCTTGAATATCGTTGACATGCATATGATTACCGTATAGTCTGCAGTTATGACGCCATGTGCGCTGATTTAGAAAATTCACTGTACGCTTTCGGCCAATCAGAAAAGAAAGGGTACATATGAATGTTGTGCCGCGTGGCACTAAGAACACAAATGGTGGAACAGGGAATTAACTCTGAAGAGTAAATTAAAGTGCTAATTAAGCCCATGAATATCCCACTAGGCGTTAGCCATAGTAAAGGGAATCAGGGAACCACACGAGGCAAAGAAAAAAATCTTTTAACCTCGGTGGAAATCGAACCCATGACCTCCGGATTAGATCTACCGTTGCCTTGCTGACTAAGCTACGAGGTCGGACAGAGAAAGTCGGGGACGATTTTAGGTGGTGAACGGTAAGTCTAATCTGGAGGTCGTGGGTTCGATTCCCATCGAGGTCAAAATACATATTTTTTCTTTACCTCGTGTGGTCCCCTAATTCCCTTTACTAGGGCTAACGCGTAGTGGGCTATTCATGGGTTTTATTAGCACTTTAATTTACACTTCAGAGTGAATTCTCTGTTCCACCAATCAGAATAGAGTTAGACAGTTCAATGTATAATAGGTGAAAATATTGGATACATGAACTAACTTTATGACACTCACAATTACCATTAGCACCACCACCACACCACACAACCATCTCCATCATCTAATGAATGTTTAGCCTACAAATTCACACTCTTAATATAAGCCAAAACATAGTATTCGGCTGACATCCAATATCGCGAACATCCATTTAATAATAAAATGACATGCAACTATATAACTTACGGTGGCTACAATAATATAATCCAGTGAGCTGAGCGAAGAGGAGAGCCCACGAGATATCTGAGTAAAAAGGATACTCTAATTCACTGAGGTCACTTCTTTTAGGGACATTTTTGGAATTGTAAATAAAAATAGAAGCTAGCAAAACTGCCAAGATGTAAATCTGATTGTCAGTTTGTTTCTTTGCCATCGCAGCATCTATTCCTTCAGAATCCAATAACACAACTCTAAATTCGCGGCCACAGTTGTCCTAAAGAAAACAACAAATGAGGCAAAAAAAAGGGAAAAAAATAACAAGTGATGAGAATTAATGCGTAATGTACAAAATAGAATATAAAATAGAATACACAAACACGCAACACGTAGGGATAAAGAGCATTTTCATTTATTGCTCCAGTTTTATGATACGCACAACCAAAAAATATAACAAACTAAGCTATAGGTCGCTGGCGACGCCGAGTTTAAATCCAAGCCAAAAACTTTTCATCTAAAACGTAATTTTGGAATTCCTCAACTTAATTATTTGAACATTTCCTTTTTAACTATTTATCATTTTAATTATTTACTCCTTATTTTATTAGAAAATTGTACAGCCCTGCAGGATGTTCAGAAGCATGCACTAAATAAAATTATTGCGGGCCCAAGAGAGGCCCGCAACCTTGACAGTGACCAGCAGATTGAGTATTACGCGTGCGCGCCACGTTTATAACAGGGACACTGAAACCGGAAGTTGAAATTTTGTTCTACCACTAAGAACGATCAGAATGCGAAAAATGTGTCAATCACAACAGTTTGTCTCAAGGGATACCGGATACAGACCTCTGTCCCATGGAAGATCAAAGTACGTTCATCCAACCTTCTGTTACTCCGGCTCAAACTTTCGCCGGAAAAAAATTAAAACCCAGCGCTCGTGGAATATGTGTTTTGTTCACTAGAACTTGAGCTTGAAACATATTTATATTCGTTTGAATCGTCAATGAAATGACCTTTTATAAAATCTCTGATTACGCAGAACGGGCCGAACAAAAATCTCCTCACAAACCCTGACTTCAAAGAGATAACACTTTAAGCCTGGTTCACACTTGTGCGATAAGCATAACACAAGCGACATAACCATAAGCATAAGCACAAGAAAAAAGGAACACGTTCCTTTTTTCTTGTGCTTATGCTTATGCTTATGTCGCTTGTGTTATGCTTATCGCACAAGTGTGAACCAGGCTTTAGGGTTAAAAGCTATCACATATCAGCAAAAGTACTATCTATTTCTTAACAATCCAACCATATCATGTTAAGATTTCAGCGAAATGGCCAGTAACTATAATCCAGGAACCTCAGAAAAGACGAAGAGTTTTCATCGAAAGCTGACGACGAAGAGTGTTAAAATTGTATTTTCTTTTACCGACACGGCCGCACAGGTATTGAGCATGTTTGAAGCACCTTTCTGTAGGAATTGACGTTTGGCGGTGATTCTTGAGAATATCGATCAAAATTCCCTCGTCATATAGTAACACACTTTTTGCACACTTTCTTTGTTGATCACTGTTTTCCAAAAATAAATATATTTTCTTGACGGAGTACGCGTAAGTTCGCTGAATTCTCAGTGTTGTGCAGTCATTCTCCTCCCCAGAGGCCGCGCTCCTTTTGGAAAGATGAATGAATAGATAAGCGCGCCCATCACCGGATGTGAAGCAATGACTTCCCCTTGAATTCAGATTATTTTCTTTCTTTAGAACCGTTTTGTTAGCCATATAATAAATACCTTAATAACCTCGACCGTTCGGTCGTTACGGAAAAATTTCAAACCTCGGCCTACCGTATTGACCTCGCTATCGCTCGGTCAATACGGCAAGGCCTCAGTTTGAGATTTTCCCGTAAAGACCTCACTGTCGGTTATTAAGTAGTTAATAATCATACTACTCAGCTTAGGTTCTTATAACAGCTGGTAAAATTGTGGTGTGAAGCAACAACAAGTTGCCAAGGAACACCAAAATACTTCTTTTTCTTGTCCTTTACATTTCCAAAACTTTTATAATTATCATTAGTATTATAATCATTATTGTTATTAGTATTATTATTATTATTGTTATTTTTATTATTATACATTATTATTATACAAAACGCCGTTTTTCATCGCTAGTTTTTATTCTGAATTTTTTGCAAAAACAAATATTATTGTTATTATTATTATTATTATTATTATTTTATTTCAGAACTTATCCCATATAATCTGTTTTGTTATGTTGTGGATGTAAAATTATTGTGTTAGGATTTTGTATTTCATAATTTTGGCTCGAAAGAACTTTTATTGCCTGTTGTATTCTATGTGATCAGTCATGTGACAAATCAAAGTACACTGTG
>JAHPZR010042520.1:0-14030 GCA_019787425.1 Platygyra sinensis | reverse complement strand
ATCAAATCAATCAATCAAAGACTTTATTTTACTTCGAATTAGTTGATAGCAAAATTGCTAATATCTCCGAAGAAAATAAATCTATAAAATAATTAAAGTAATCAAAAGATGAAATAAATAGATAATTACATAAAAATAAATTTTAAATATTATGTACAAGTAATTTTAAGAATTATATTATTGGTCACTATGACTCTTTGAGATTATTCTCCTAGACTTATTTATTGTAACAATAACGGCTTTAGAATATTCTAGGTGTACATAATGTTTTCCGACATTATCAAAGTCGATTTATACGCAAATTTGGCGAGTGTTTTTCTGGCCCGCCATGAATTTTGTTCCGGAACGCCCGAGCGTCTCAGCTAATGAAGTCTTGATCCCAGCAGTCACTTCGTCATTATCAACCTGTCTCTATGGCAACCTCTGTGACTTACAAGGTCTCAGTTTTCACGCGCGAGCAGTAGCGCCTAACGCGTTTCACAAAATGGACGGGAAAATTGTTGTCACCTCTCATCCTCGATACGGATATTTTTATGATATCAAGACCAGTAATGAACTTGTGCCTGTAATTCCGGACCTCGGCGTCTCACGGAGAAGCGTCTTTGATGAAGTGAAAACACCAGCATACAAGTAAGTTAATGATAATGTTGTACGCGACTAATCACCCTTGGCCTTCAATTAAATCAGTCTTGCCTAGCTTGAAATCTCTAAAAGTATATCTTCCGGTTTTCTTTTCTAAGATATATTTTGGTAGCAAACCCCAATTGAGATCCCAATGCAGTGGAGATCTTTCACGATCAGATCCTAAGCTTTTTGCAAGATCCTTTTCAATAGCGCCTCGGCTTATGTGTTTGAAATATTTTGAAATGCTATATAGGATGAAATTCAAAATAAACTTCTTTTGTTTCGGCATTCCTAAAAGTTCACCAAGGTCACTCAGTCAACTGATTGTCTATATTTTCAGTAAACATTTTAAAAGTCAAACCTAATAAAAAATTTAAATGGTGTTTTAAATGTAATCGAGCTCATGATCGAGTAAACAAATCGGAAACCTTGTATGTCTAGAACTGGAGAAAAGTTTGTCAAGAAAGAGTCGGGTAAAAAGTTGATTACACGCTAAAACTTTGTTGAGATATCGCTAAATTTATGTTGTATAGAGGCTGTTTTAATGACCCATGGCCCAAAGTATCCTTCAGTGTAAGTCTTTGTAAAATACGTTTAACATGAATATATACTCTGTTGAAATACACTGACAAAAAAGAAGTGTGAAAAAGAATCGAATGCATTGCTAACTTTGTTTCAAATAGTATAGGCGTTTTCAGATACAGATGAGTTTACTTTTCTTCGTGGTAAAGAAAACGCTCGTTTTTCAACAAGGAAGATTGTACATGTTGACATGATTTTACAGCAGATTTCTTTCGCGTTGAATTGCTACGCCAGTTGTCGCTTTCTCACCAACAAAGACTGGTATGCATATTTCACCTGATATTTGAATTAAAATAGTAGGGAGCGTGACTTAAGTTTTAATTTACGGTCCTCTGGGGATTTTATTAAAGATTCATCTTCCTTTGCCATTATAATTTAGTTTGTTTCACCGACAGTAGTTAAGATGTACTGTATTGCCTTTTAGAGGTCACTTTATTCTTGTATATATGATGATGAAACAAAAACTGGCATTTTTTGACATCAGCAAACAATTGTCAGTAACAAGTTGAACGCAATTTTCGGCGCTACGACGGACTGCCCCAAATTAATTTTTCCGTCGTAATAATGGACAAATTTCTTTTTTTAAAACATAAGTTGAAATAACATTATTTTATTAAAATCTCGAGAAGCACAAAATGAACAAAAAGGGTATTTTTAGGAGTTAATAACACTAGAATATTTTGGTATCTTATGAATGTGATTTAATTTCGCCTGTTTCGGTTCGTTGACAGAATGTCTCTACATTGTTAGAATAGAGATTATAAACGTTATAATTAGCTCAGTGCGTGTGTTTTTTCGTACATGAAACCTTGAAACACGAGTTAGAAAAAGTGAACCACAGGACCAGTTCCACAAATTAGACACAGGATCTCTGATCGTACACAAAGATTTTGATACTTTTGAAAATCACTAAAAATAAAAAAATTACCCGAAAATCACAATCGAACGATGAGAAAGTCACGTTCTGGAGATCGCTAGAAAGGAAACCAACAAAACTTACATTGCCTTAAAACATAACTTCAAGACATATTTTGGTATTGTTTGCAATGCCATCAAAACATTAAGTCAGATCAACCATACAGAAGTACTGATTTTATTCTTGTATATTCCACTTGCCAAACACCATAGAGTAAGGCACTGGTATAAGCTTTTTCACATCACATCTGGTGCTAGCCTGAATTTCAGCCGTCTCCTCCTCTCGCTAAGTCTCGGGAGAGAGACGTCTGAAGGCACTGGGCGATAATGCTGTCCAGTGACGTCACTACCCAAAAACCTGGTAGTGGTTCTGATTGGTTGCCGTGTTAATTTAATTTATTCTCTCTCCCGAGACTTAGCGAGAGGAGTTTCAGGCTAATCTGGTGCGTGCAAAATTCATGTTTTACCCATTGAAATTTTTTTTTAGTTTACCGTTTCGATGGAAACATCGATCAGGGCTAAGAAAAACATTTTACCAAAATTCAGCCATTTTCAGTTACTGGTGTAATTTTCATATCGATCCGGTCACGGGTAGACTCTTAAAAGCTAATTGAAAATTCTTGGTATGGTACTGAAAACATTGTATCGAGACACTTTTTAGAAATAAAGGTGCTACCTTGGTCCAAATGTTCCGCAATGGTAAATTACTATTTCAAGTCTTTCCCCAATTCTGATTGCAAACTTCACTGCTACAAACTAACTTACCGTTGCATTTTTTCCAATAAATTTAAAGGAAACAACACAATGTGTTTCGTGATTATACCATCGGTCGCTCGTCCCCTGTGTGGTACGTGAGCAACGCTGCCATGAGAGCAGCAACAAATGACCGCCTTCTGCAGCTATCTCAGCCCAAGAAATTTCACTCGGAATACGAGCCTTGTCGGCCAGTTCAGACGTCTGTGTCTCGCGCGGCACAAAAGGCCGTCGCTTCACCTCGAGTTGAGACCCTTTGTACGCCGAAAACGAGGCCAAACACCGAGGGACGTGAGTGGACAATTAAGAAAGGTGCCCTCTTGTCTCGGGCTTCAGAGAGAGTGCAGGAACTGTCCCACGCAAAGGGTGTTCCTGTAGGGTTCACGCCGGACAAGATCCAAGTGTGGGAAGTCTCGAAAGCCGCATTGAAAGCCAAGCCTTCTAAGAGAATTGACGATCTGGCTTTACCCATCAAAAGAGAAATAGCCACGAACTTACCGAATCCAGATGCATTTGAGGTCAAGAAAGCCGCCCAAAAGGCCAAATGCTCGGATCGAGTGGCTGAATTGGCACAACCGATTATGAGAGGATAGCAAAAATGTCAACTTAAACAACACTTGGAGAATCTTTTCCCTTTCTGAATGTATTTATTTACTAATTTATTTATTTATTTATTTTATTTATCTCAGTGTTTATTTTTGAACTTTTCTCGAGTTATTTTTCTGAATATCACAAGCCATCTTCTAAATGATTTTATCCCGTTACCTTGAATAAATAATAATTTTATGATCAATCGTTTACAATTTTTTAATCTTCTTTCAATATTGTCCAGTTTTAGAATAATCAGTTCTAATGTTCTTAAGTAAAACAAGTAGCGCTCTTCATATGATCAACATCAAAAGAACTAAATTTTCGTATCTTTTTTACATTCTTTTTTACACACGCAGTCCAACCTCCATTAACGGACACCTGTTGGCTTTTGGTAATGGCCCCAGCCAAAAGCACACCCTTAAGCAGACACCTCTCTTAAGAGGACACCGTCTCTGGTCCCGAGGGTGTCCCTTTAATGGACGTTGGACTGTACTCGTTGAGTTGTACTCCAGGTCTCAGTTTTCGACAACCAGAACACCTTTTTTAATCAGCGGGTATTCATACCAGTCCCTTTCTAAGCGAGTATAAACAACAAAATAAGAGCTCTACATCTCATTTCAGTCTAGTTCGCGTAGTTCTTTGGCTGTTGGTAGCCGAAACATGTCTCTCTTTCTCGCATGCTTCTACGCTCCTCTCATTTTCCCTCACTCTCTTTCCAGTCCTTTCACTCTTCACATGCCACGTCATGCATCGACCGCGCGCTAAAATGAAGGGCAGATGGCCATTGCTATAGCTTTGCTTAGATTTAACGATCTTGGACGTTCGGTGACCCCTACTTTTCTTTTCACAAACAGATTTTATTTACAATTATCTCCACATTGTCCAAAAATGAACAAAAAATTAATGTGGGCAGTTAAAAAAAAACAAGATTTATGTCCACGGGACATGGAATCCTGCCATCTGGTGGCTGCAAGGCGCGTAAAACTATGCCGGTCGCTAAATGCAAACTTGTTCTTTGGGGAACCTCACCCGTTGACTACCATATTTGGCAGAGAACATTTCCCTTCAAAGCTCTAATTGCAGCTGCGGAATAGGGTATGGTTTTTGAAGTTCTCGGTCCTTGCAACATGGAGCCTTGACTTAACCATTTGCAATTTTGCTTTCTTCAAACACTGTTTCTAATGTAAGAACAGGTCATTAAAAAGAGTAATATCTTATTTTATTATTTTTCGTGATTCGGGAAAACAAAATTTTTCTATCCGTGAACCATGATCCTCTATTTTCTATGTTCGTGAACTGTGTATTTTTGGACTTGCAGCCCCTGCGGCCTTCTTCGCTAACGAAGCCCGATTTACTCAGACTTAGGTGTTCTTCCGGGCATGTGCTCTCCAAAACGAAGTCGGTGACCCCCCATTTTTTTTTACAATTCTGATATCACTAACTCATCATCTTTCAATAGTAAAATTTTAGAAAAAAATCAATGTTAGAAAATTTTCGCGCGAACGTCCAATGCATATTGCACCAAAGGACCCAGACTGCAGAATGAAGATTTTTTAACTGAATCGTGTCTCCAAAGTCATCTCCATATTATGCATCAATCAGAGGCTTCCCCCTGGGGGCTACCTCCGGGCACCCACGGGAACTCAGGGGCATTTGTCGAGATTGTAAGATATTTGTTGCACGAGGTTCTGGGGGAAAATATCACTTTTATTTACACCCAGAGATGCCACCCCAGGGGGCACACCCTGGCGTTTCGCTGGTCAGCGATATACCCTATCGAATACTTCCGGATGTTGTTCGAGGTGTTCACTTAACGCCCTTCCACCCTTTCCAACAAAAAACAAAAACATGATTTTTTGCTCTCTTCTAACCGCTGCAAAAACGTTTTTCAGCATTTGTCTGTGGTAGCCTTCAGACGCTAGCCCAACCTTCTCTCCTGATCTAATTCTCGCAATCCCCAACTTCCTTCTGGTTGCTTTCGTTGTGGCAAAAAACTGTTATTTATCCCTACATTTCTCACGGACTCACTACATGTAACTTCTGTTCCACCGGTGAAACGCGCCACCTATAATCTAACCTGACCTGTGACACAAAAAACCTCATCTACATGGTTCAATGTAACCGCTGTAATTTACGGTACATAGGAGAGACGAAATGACATTTAAAAGACCGATTTAATAAACACCGCCGTACTCTAGATAACCCTTGGAAAAAATCTTTTATAACACGCCAGCAGTGTAAGGCCAGGAACACGAGGGAGGCTTTTTTTAATTCAAAAAGGCAGAACAATTGATCCCGATAGTCTGAACATCGGCGAAGAAACATATTAATTGTTTCATTTCATTATGTAAGCTTTACGTTCTCAAAGAAATTTGGATAGCAATTTATCCGCGACAAGAGAGCGAGAGAAATGAGACCGCGCTTGAGTTAGTTGGAAGAGTGAAAGGACTGGAAAGAGAGTGAGGGAAAATGAGAGGAGCGTAGAAGCATGCGAGAAAGAGAGACATGTTTCGGCTACCAACAGCCAAAGAACTACGCGAACTAGACTGAAATGAGATGTAGAGCTCTTATTTTGTTGTTTATACTCGCTTAGAAAGGGACTGGTATGAATACCCGCTGATTAAAAAAGGTGTTCTGGTTGTCGAAAACTGAGACCTGGAGTACAACTCAACGAGTACAGTCCAACGTCCATTAAAGGGACACCCTCGGGACCAGAGACGGTGTCCTCTTAAGAGAGGTGTCTGCTTAAGGGTGTGCTTTTGGCTGGGGCCATTACCAAAAGCCAACAGGTGTCCGTTAATGGAGGTTGGACTGCGTGTGTAAAAAAGAATGTAAAAAAGATACGAAAATTTAGTTCTTTTGATGTTGATCATATGAAGAGCGCTACTTGTTTTACTTAAGAACATTAGAACTGATTATTCTAAAACTGGACAATATTGAAAGAAGATTAAAAAATTGTAAACGATTGATCATAAAATTATTATTTATTCAAGGTAACGGGATAAAATCATTTAGAAGATGGCTTGTGATATTCAGAAAAATAACTCGAGAAAAGTTCAAAAATAAACACTGAGATAAATAAAATAAATAAATAAATAAATTAGTAAATAAATACATTCAGAAAGGGAAAAGATTCTCCAAGTGTTGTTTAAGTTGACATTTTTGCTATCCTCTCATAATCGGTTGTGCCAATTCAGCCACTCGATCCGAGCATTTGGCCTTTTGGGCGGCTTTCTTGACCTCAAATGCATCTGGATTCGGTAAGTTCGTGGCTATTTCTCTTTTGATGGGTAAAGCCAGATCGTCAATTCTCTTAGAAGGCTTGGCTTTCAATGCGGCTTTCGAGACTTCCCACACTTGGATCTTGTCCGGCGTGAACCCTACAGGAACACCCTTTGCGTGGGACAGTTCCTGCACTCTCTCTGAAGCCCGAGACAAGAGGGCACCTTTCTTAATTGTCCACTCACGTCCCTCGGTGTTTGGCCTCGTTTTCGGCGTACAAAGGGTCTCAACTCGAGGTGAAGCGACGGCCTTTTGTGCCGCGCGAGACACAGACGTCTGAACTGGCCGACAAGGCTCGTATTCCGAGTGAAATTTCTTGGGCTGAGATAGCTGCAGAAGGCGGTCATTTGTTGCTGCTCTCATGGCAGCGTTGCTCACGTACCACACAGGGGACGAGCGACCGATGGTATAATCACGAAACACATTGTGTTGTTTCCTTTAAATTTATTGGAAAAAATGCAACGGTAAGTTAGTTTGTAGCAGTGAAGTTTGCAATCAGAATTGGGGAAAGACTTGAAATAGTAATTTACCATTGCGGAACATTTGGACCAAGGTAGCACCTTTATTTCTAAAAAGTGTCTCGATACAATGTTTTCAGTACCATACCAAGAATTTTCAATTAGCTTTTAAGAGTCTACCCGTGACCGGATCGATATGAAAATTACACCAGTAACTGAAAATGGCTGAATTTTGGTAAAATGTTTTTCTTAGCCCTGATCGATGTTTCCATCGAAACGGTAAACTAAAAAAAAATTTCAATGGGTAAAACATGAATTTTGCACGCACCAGATTAGCCTGAAACTCCTCTCGCTAAGTCTCGGGAGAGAGAATAAATTAAATTAACACGGCAACCAATCAGAACCACTACCAGGTTTTTGGGTAGTGACGTCACTGGACAGCATTATCGCCCAGTGCCTTCAGACGTCTCTCTCCCGAGACTTAGCGAGAGGAGGAGACGGCTGAAATTCAGGCTAGCACCAGATGTGATGTGAAAAAGCTTATACCAGTGCCTTACTCTATGGTGTTTGGCAAGTGGAATATACAAGAATAAAATCAGTACTTCTGTATGGTTGATCTGACTTAATGTTTTGATGGCATTGCAAACAATACCAAAATATGTCTTGAAGTTATGTTTTAAGGCAATGTAAGTTTTGTTGGTTTCCTTTCTAGCGATCTCCAGAACGTGACTTTCTCATCGTTCGATTGTGATTTTCGGGTAATTTTTTTATTTTTAGTGATTTTCAAAAGTATCAAAATCTTTGTGTACGATCAGAGATCCTGTGTCTAATTTGTGGAACTGGTCCTGTGGTTCACTTTTTCTAACTCGTGTTTCAAGGTTTCATGTACGAAAAAACACACGCACTGAGCTAATTATAACGTTTATAATCTCTATTCTAACAATGTAGAGACATTCTGTCAACGAACCGAAACAGGCGAAATTAAATCACATTCATAAGATACCAAAATATTCTAGTGTTATTAACTCCTAAAAATACCCTTTTTGTTCATTTTGTGCTTCTCGAGATTTTAATAAAATAATGTTATTTCAACTTATGTTTTAAAAAAGAAATTTGTCCATTATTACGACGGAAAAATTAATTTGGGGCAGTCCGTCGTAGCGCCGAAAATTGCGTTCAACTTGTTACTGACAATTGTTTGCTGATGTCAAAAAATGCCAGTTTTTGTTTCATCATCATATATACAAGAATAAAGTGACCTCTAAAAGGCAATACAGTACATCTTAACTACTGTCGGTGAAACAAACTAAATTATAATGGCAAAGGAAGATGAATCTTTAATAAAATCCCCAGAGGACCGTAAATTAAAACTTAAGTCACGCTCCCTACTATTTTAATTCAAATATCAGGTGAAATATGCATACCAGTCTTTGTTGGTGAGAAAGCGACAACTGGCGTAGCAATTCAACGCGAAAGAAATCTGCTGTAAAATCATGTCAACATGTACAATCTTCCTTGTTGAAAAACGAGCGTTTTCTTTACCACGAAGAAAAGTAAACTCATCTGTATCTGAAAACGCCTATACTATTTGAAACAAAGTTAGCAATGCATTCGATTCTTTTTCACACTTCTTTTTTGTCAGTGTATTTCAACAGAGTATATATTCATGTTAAACGTATTTTACAAAGACTTACACTGAAGGATACTTTGGGCCATGGGTCATTAAAACAGCCTCTATACAACATAAATTTAGCGATATCTCAACAAAGTTTTAGCGTGTAATCAACTTTTTACCCGACTCTTTCTTGACAAACTTTTCTCCAGTTCTAGACATACAAGGTTTCCGATTTGTTTACTCGATCATGAGCTCGATTACATTTAAAACACCATTTAAATTTTTTATTAGGTTTGACTTTTAAAATGTTTACTGAAAATATAGACAATCAGTTGACTGAGTGACCTTGGTGAACTTTTAGGAATGCCGAAACAAAAGAAGTTTATTTTGAATTTCATCCTATATAGCATTTCAAAATATTTCAAACACATAAGCCGAGGCGCTATTGAAAAGGATCTTGCAAAAAGCTTAGGATCTGATCGTGAAAGATCTCCACTGCATTGGGATCTCAATTGGGGTTTGCTACCAAAATATATCTTAGAAAAGAAAACCGGAAGATATACTTTTAGAGATTTCAAGCTAGGCAAGACTGATTTAATTGAAGGCCAAGGGTGATTAGTCGCGTACAACATTATCATTAACTTACTTGTATGCTGGTGTTTTCACTTCATCAAAGACGCTTCTCCGTGAGACGCCGAGGTCCGGAATTACAGGCACAAGTTCATTACTGGTCTTGATATCATAAAAATATCCGTATCGAGGATGAGAGGTGACAACAATTTTCCCGTCCATTTTGTGAAACGCGTTAGGCGCTACTGCTCGCGCGTGAAAACTGAGACCTTGTAAGTCACAGAGGTTGCCATAGAGACAGGTTGATAATGACGAAGTGACTGCTGGGATCAAGACTTCATTAGCTGAGACGCTCGGGCGTTCCGGAACAAAATTCATGGCGGGCCAGAAAAACACTCGCCAAATTTGCGTATAAATCGACTTTGATAATGTCGGAAAACATTATGTACACCTAGAATATTCTAAAGCCGTTATTGTTACAATAAATAAGTCTAGGAGAATAATCTCAAAGAGTCATAGTGACCAATAATATAATTCTTAAAATTACTTGTACATAATATTTAAAATTTATTTTTATGTAATTATCTATTTATTTCATCTTTTGATTACTTTAATTATTTTATAGATTTATTTTCTTCGGAGATATTAGCAATTTTGCTATCAACTAATTCGAAGTAAAATAAAGTCTTTGATTGATTGATTTGATTGATTGATAGAGTTTAAGGCGGGGGTACACCCGAAAGCCTTATTTTGGCTGGGTTTTATGTTTTTAATGCAAATATCTCGTTTACGTTTCAAGCAATCAAGAATCTCTATGCTCATTTCACATATCTATGTTTTGGGTCGTTTTGTAAAATTTTTGGTGATTTTTAGGTATATTTGGAGATAAATAGTTTTTCTTAAAGGATAAGTAAAATTTATGAAAATAGGAAATTTGGAAGATTTGGTGTTGTTTTAAAGTTAGAGTTTGAAGTTAAAAATAGGTCGATACACTGCAAACAGTTGCCCAACAACCTGGGGTGCCATTGTGCGGTCGGGCAAATGTCTGGTGGTGTTCCAAAACCCTTTCTTTCCCTTTCAACCTCTCTTTAAACTTACCAAAATTTCACTGAAATTCGGGTGTACCCCCGCCTTAACTGTTTGTAAGGTTATGAAAAAGAGCAAACAGAATTCTTCAATTCTTCAATAGTTTTTCAGTCTAGAAAATAAATGTCGGCACACACGAGAGGACTAGTCCCTGCAACAAGTCGCCGGAACAAGTCCCATCGTGCGTCATTTTTGCTTCAAAATCTAGTCGCAGGGACCACCTTTGGTGCCTACGACTAGTCCCACAAATTCAAACCAGTTTGAGGTTTTGGGACAAGTCCCTGCACCTTGTTCCTCAAAACGCTTCGTATGAGCTGTTCGTGGGACAAGTACCTGCGATTAATTCTTCAGGGGACTAGTTTCAGGGACTAGTCACAGAGACTAGTCACCTCGTGTGTGTCGGGCTGATACTGCAACGTTTTCATCAGATCATTTTAGGCTATGTTTTGCTAAATGAGTTTTACAGTTCTTGCATTTGAAGAAAATATTTGCGCGACCAGGTAACTCCTGGTGCAAGGCCGCGCAGACTACTCTTCCATGTTCCAGTAGTGTTCCAGTAGGGCCAGGGATGCGATAGCCTGGGACGAGCACGATTACTCAGCGAAACAACATGGCGGCCCTCGAGGACAAAGCGATTTGGGAAGATGGCGAGGTAATTTAACTGCTTCCATTCCTTATTGAGATGTTAACTCTGGTTATAATTACTTTTATGATATTCAACTATTGTTTGGTTCGGTTTATTTTGTATTTTCTCAGGAAATGGACGAAGAAGTTCTTCGCATGCAGACGGACGAAATAGTCAGCCGGGCTCGACTGTTAGACAATGAAATAAAGGTAAGATTATTCATGTTTTATGTTGCAGACCTTGCTGGAAAATTCGTGGCCGTCGAAATTCGTGTTGGGCGCTACAGTTATATACAATAAGTTGTCTTAATGAGTTCTGTTAAATTCAAGACGAATGTCAGGCAGTAGGTACGTTTGAGATACTTGTGTCATTCTTGTTGGTTAATTCTTTGGGATGCTCAGAACGTGTCCACTTATCTGTGGTTTCACTTTCACTCGTGTACATATATACCGGTATATACTTCCCAAAGAAACTTTTCACGGAGAATGAAAGTGAAATTATTATAAATGAAATGAATAGTGATAAAATGTAAAATAATGTAAAGTGCTTTTCGATCACAGATAATGAAAAGTGAAATCATGAGGATTAATCATGAACAGCAAGCTATGAAAGAGAAAATCAAGGTAAAATGCTCTTTGTCATGTTATGATTCACCCTAGCCTTGTGAACAAAGTCCCTTTGATTTTTTTTAAAAAGGCAAGTGCCCCTTGCTTTCTTAATTTGCTTTAGTAAAATCACAGGGTGCACTTCTCAGTGTGCAGTTAATAATCATTCTGGCGGAGTGGTTAGGGCGCCGGACTTGTAATCTGGAGGTCGCGGGTTCAAGTCCCGCTCTGACCACTTAGCTGGAGTTGTTTCTCAGTGGACCCTAGTTCAACTCCGCGGTCATGCTTGTAAATAGCCAATTGGTCTGCCTCCTGCCAGTTGGGATTTTTAAGCCTGTTATGTTCATTTGAAATATTTGTTTCCTTCAGTTCAAGTGGCATGCCTGTGAACTAGCTAGGTGTAGCTAAGTGCATGACCACTGTAAACAAACATTTGACATTTGACATTTTTTTGAGTCTTTCAGGTAGATCAAAACCTCTGATCAAATTATTGTGTATGAACAATGGAAACTTGATTTGGAAAAGAAAATCTTGAGTTATATTAAATTTGTCTTAGGGGAAAGCACATAATTTTCCGGCTACCTAAAAACTCTAATCAAAAATAATAGAAGGTGAAAACAAACTTCAGAAAGAGTAAAACTTAATCAAATTTCACTTTGTTGTACAGGTAGCTGTGCTTTTTAGTAACATCTATGAATGCTTTGTAACTTTTACAGTTGTTTGGCTTTGTAACCTTTAAAGACAGTGTCATCTCGAATAAATACCTAAGTTAGGTTTCAGACAATGAAGTTCTTATTTAACCATTTTCCTAGTGAATCATTTTTTTTTTTTCACTCACTTTTGAGAGGAAAATGTTAACAAGGGTTTATACCTCGCCAGGAAAATGCAGAGAAAATAAAAGTAAACAAAACACTTCCATACCTTGTGTCAAATGTCATTGAGGTAAGTGAACATACTCTTGTATAAAGTTATACTCTACTCTTGAGTAATGTCAACATTTGTTTATTTCAATTATTATTTTCTGTTTATATGGTGCTTGCTTCTGAGATCACACAATTTTAATGAATGAATACTTTGAAACTTTGCATGAGAACCTTATCTCTCTGATTTTCATTTTGCACTTTTGAATAAGTTCATCAAGAACCAAAACGTTAAAAATTTTGCAGCCTGTTTCCAGTAACCTCAAATAAATCCCCCCTCCCCCCTTTTCTGTACAAGGAAGTGAAAAGCAGCGCTCCAAGCTCACTTTTTCAAAAAGTCGCCCTTTGGCAACCTTTAATTGTAAAATGGTCACCACAAAAAATATTCCATCGCCAAAAAAAAAAACGTGAAGGGGAGGACACTTCATGACATATTACATGAAGGGCTAATACGCCAAATGGCCCATTTTCAACACTTTAAGAGTTTCTGAACGAAGAGAGGGGAAAAGAGAAAGACAGGTGATGCCACCGCTTGTACTATTGATTAAATTCGTCCTGGTCTTATTGATGATTTTTCAAGTAAGTTTCTCTTTTAATCTGTTGGTCGCCAATTGGCGACTTTCGCCAGAATTTTGTTGCCAAATATTTTTTCCACTCGCCTTGGCGACCATAATGGATGCAGCTTGGAGGGCTGTGAAAGGCAATTTGCTGGGCGAATATTGCAGTTCATCAGATGTCACTTAGGGTCTTTTTCCATTCACTCCTTCAATTGTCTCTTATTTTATTATTCCATATATGTTAATGCAAATATTATAAAATAGCTCTGCTCTTTGTTTCTTACGGTGCAGCTCCTTGATGTGGATCCCCAAGACAATGTAAGTTTCACATCTGGTTCTCTTTTTTGAAATCTCTGAGCAGTTAATTTATCGTTAGATGACAAGTTCAAAAGGCAACTGTTTTAATGCCTTTGCCAGAGAAAATGGCTGTCATCTTTTGAAGAGCTATACAATTGGTGTAAGCTTATAATACCTATTGATTAAAAATTTGTTTAAAAAGTCTGTTAATGTACACATGCTTCACACACAGCTGATGTACTTTCGGAAGACATTTCTTGACTTGTTTTAATTAGAAAATTTGCCAGGGCTGTCATTGAGGGCAATGACCTGTAGTGCCTGTTACTGCTGCGTATGATTGATTTACCCTTGATGCTATGAGTGTAATTGCCTGTTGTTGATAGAATTCACCCATAAAGTAACAAATTGGCTATGAGAGTGGAGAATGACACTATGGGTGACTAAAAACATAATGACAGTCCTGTTTGCTATCACTAATTAATTTTGTTTGACACTTTCTAGGCTGAGGAAGATGGTGCTAATGTAGATTTGGATTCACAACGAAAAGGGA
>JAHPZR010042519.1:17500-27772 GCA_019787425.1 Platygyra sinensis | reverse complement strand
TCCTCGGAGCTCATACTTGTAAGAAAGGGAAAGATTGAGAAAGATCGGAATTTAAAAATAATTGGCGAGTGTCTATTTAGTTTTTTCTCAACAAGTTCTTAACAGCTCGCCGTATCTCACTAATTCTCCAGGAGTACACAAGTGGATTTAGGAAGGAATTGATAAAAACGGCAGTTCCTGCGTACTCATAGGCGATTTTCACTTCTAGTGAGTATCCAGTCAAGGAATCCACAAGCATCGTCACAAAGAAAGGAAGATAGAAAAACGAGAACAAACCATAAACAAATAGTGCAGTCACAGCAGATTTCCTACACTTCAACGCCGTTACTGTGTTAATCTGAATACTCTGCTGTTGTTGGCTTATCAGGCGCTGATGTCTGCGAACGATTTGAAATATCTTCAAAGTGCTCAGCGTCGTTACAACAAAGGTTGAAAGAAATAAAACAGTAGGAAAAATAATCCACTTGCTTATCCAAAATCGCAACACGACGACCGTTATAGAGACGATCCAAAGGACAGAAACAGTCCGCACTATTCTGTCAACAGTAACAACCGTGTTGTATCGTAGATGCAGGGTTAGGGAGAGAAGTCGGTCGATAGAGATCCCGCTTATAGTTGCCAAAGACACACCAGACGTTATATAGCTAGATATCGTCTGAGCGATTCGGAATGTGCAGTACAAATTAAAGTTATCCGAAAGTTCAGCAATATTGTAAATTACGAAGCATGGCTGACAAATCAGTCCCACGAGAAGATCCGAAGCAGAAAGGCAAAACAGAAGGGTGAAAGACGGTGAATGAAGTTCTTGTTTCTTCCAGATGACATGTAAAATAATGATATTCCCAGTAGAGGTTAACAGAGAAAACACTCCATTGAGAGTACATGTCAGGATGACTGCGATGAAGGTGTCTTTCGTCTGGTCCAAATTTACGTTCAAAAAAAAGCAGTTAAGATGCCTTACTACATTGGTATTGTTCATGTCGGAAGGTGAGAAATATTGTGCGCTATGTAAAGTAGTACGGAAGTTGAGCCAGTATGCTTTATAATATACACCTGTGACGTTGATTGAGTTTGGTGATTGATTACCAAGACGGTGGGAACAACCTCTGGTGTTTAATTAGAGTTGTTTGCACATGAAAACTCAAGTGTTCTCAAAGAGGTCTATGGAGGTATTAAAAACATCACCAGAAGTCATAGGAAAAACCATTAATTACATCCCCTTATTTTTCAACTTTGAAATGAATCATCATGTTCCCGTTCTACAGTCAACTGCGCTTAGTTAAATATATCTTGCACATACGACACCAAAACCGGCTCTTGGTAGACCTTTATGTTTGGTCATACGGTTTATTATGTGAAGTTCTTGTTCGGCTAAAATGCAAATTTATGAAAACTTGATTTTGCGCAATATTCATATACCACAACGTTATTTCAGTTCCTAGAACAACAATTTGTTCAAGGAGAAAAAAAAGAGGTATTTCCCATTTAATTAATTAAAAACACACACGAAACCAAATACCATGTTCAAACAAAATAATACCCCTGTCAAAAATGTCGTGTTGTTGTCTCCGTCGAGGTCTTGATATTAAACGTATTTCAGTCAAAGAAATTTTATTTACTAACTCAGACGTAAGCACAGGGTAAAGAGAAGAAGGCTGGCAAAGCCTCTACTACTGAACATAAAACACACACGAAAAGCAAAGAAAGATGAGTAATACAAAAGATATCACAATGCAGTCAACATATTTATCCATATAGAGATCTGTGAATAGTCACTCAGAGAGTTGTTTTCAAGGGATGCAAAATCGTAGAACTTATTTAAGATCCCTACAGCGATTACAACTTCCATTGCACACATGCAATGCAGGATATGGAAGAAGATGAAATGAAAAAGCCCGGCTGAAAAATAAAAAACATAGATAATTTTCAACAATTAAAAGAATGGCAAGAAAAGTTGTCTTAAAACGTAAAAATTCGTAAACGAGATAGAACTTTGTTTAAGATCCTTGGGTTAGATGTAAAATTCAGTCTATTTTTTTAAAATGCTTCGTGTTAGTGATAGATCCAGACTAAATTGGTCCTTCCCGACTGAACGTTAGCTCACATGACCATGCAATAAATTTGCATAAATCCTCATTTGCATTCCGATTTTTAAGCTTTTATCTGAAATCTTCTTTTCTTCTGATAAAATAATCGAACATGGAATAATAATTTTTTTCACCTGGCGTTCAATTATTCATAATTTCGCTTTGAAACAAAACCTTGTAAAGCAAAGAGTAAAGCAGGAACCTTTCTACCAAAATACTTAATTTACAACAGAACCCAACAGGTTTTACAGTACAGGTTTTTTATCATATTCCTCGGCTTGCTCTACGAACTAACTAAAGCACATTTCATAAATCTATCCAATATTTAAGAAATAGAAAACATGTACCGTGTTTCTATCGAGTTATACAAACACGAGTGGAAGTTTGGGAGAACGAGAAATGCTGTGGGAACACGAGCCGCAGGCGAGTGTTTCCACAACTTTTTCGAGTTCTCCCAAACTTTCACGAGTGTTTGTATAACTGGATAGAAACACGGAGTACATGTTTTCTATTTCTTTTAGAAAACACCACGACGAGAAAAAGGAAAACAACTTGTAAACTTTGATTATCAAAATGTAAATTCTCTTTGCCCGCGCCATCACTACGTCAACAGCGCGCGCTAGTTCTGTGTCTCCATCGAGTTGTACAAACAGGATTTTCAACCAATCAGTGCGCGTGCTTTCCTAGGACTGTTTTCTAAAAGACTAAGGAAACCACTTGGTTGTGATTGGCTAAGAGTTTTAAATTTGAATAGTATCTGGAACATTTTCAAATGGCACTATACTGCACCCGTATGCATTCGATCACTAATACATACCTAAAAATGCAGTCAAAAAATTATTTTCAGTTTCTCAGTCTATTCTTAACAGCTCGTCGTACCTCCCCAATTCTCCAGCAGTATACAACTGGATTTAAGAAGGAGTTAATATAAACGACAGTTGTCACGTAGTCATAAACGATTTTCACTGTTAATGTGTATCCAGTAAATGTTTCGACAAACATCGTTATGCAAAATGGGAGATAGAAGATCACAAACAAACCGTAAACATAAAGTACGGTCACTGCCGATTTTCTATATTTGAGCATGTTTATCGTCACGGTGTTGCTTTGAACACTCTCCTGCTGCTGTTGTATCTGGCGCTGATGTCTGCGAACGATCTGAAATATTTTCAAGGTGTTCAAAGTTGTAATAAGAAATGCCAGAACCAATATCAAAGCTGGAATGATAATCCAATTGCTCATCCAAAACCTCAATGTAGCAACAGCTACATGTACGGCAAAGATCCACAGGCAAACAGCAGTCTGAATAACGCGAGGAACAGTAATGACAGTGCTATATCGTAGATGCAGGGTTAAAGCGAGAAAGCGATCAATAGACACTGCGCTTAAAATTAACAATGACATGCCGGCTGTTGTCCAGCTTGATATGCTATGAATCATTCGCAAAGTACAGTATGCACTAAAACTTTCTGCAAGTTCGGCAATCTGAAACGCCACGAAAGATGGCTGACAAATGAGTCCAACTAGGAAATCAGAAACGGCGAGGCAAAACAAAAGGATGAAAGATGGTGAATGAAGTTCCTGTGCCTTCCAAATGACTTCTAAAATTATAAAATTCCCAGTAGCTGTTATCAAAGAAAACACTGAATTGAGAATAACAGTTAGAACACTAGCAATGAAAGTGCCTTTGGTTTGTTCCAAGTTGATATCCAGAAACGAGCAGGCAGGATGACTAAGATAAGTTTTGTTCATCTCGAATGTTGAAAACTTCCACCCATTTGGTACATATTGCATACAAGTCAAATAATTATATACATCTAAGTGCTGTATTTACTTATAGCAGTGTGAGTGCCAATTAACGGTGCCAGGTTTGTTTTCTGGATGATCATAAAAATTCAAATGTTACGTAGAACACGATAGACTTGAAACAATTCTTGCCGTCCATTTTAGCCTATCACAGCCTTGTAACGCTTAAGTGAGCTGAATTGGAGAAATTTTCGATCCCACACTTTCAGTCATGCAATCTGAAAATCATTTAACTGGCGGGATACGAAAAGGAAGACCAAAATGAAATCACCATCCCAGAATTATTAAGATTTTCTCTTTTGCAACCATTAATATTAATAATTTTAATCTTAATTTGCATCACGATTTTATGCTTTTAAAATAAATCATATCGACACTTCAAAGCTTGCTGATGACTGAACGGCTGATACACAAAAATGTTTCCGGGTCAATTTTAGTAAAAGTTGCAAAGTGTAACATACCACTATAGCTTGAATATTGGAAGCTGAATTTGCGTTAATTAATTCCTGACGCTTGTCGGAACATTCACCACCTAAATAATTTAGGACGACTTGGAGTCATGACGTTTGAAAGCGTGGCAAATCAAAAGGATTGCACGATTGTGAGCAATAAATCGGCTGCGTTTTCTTTAATCGTATATTGAAAGAGCAGCGAAAATGTAAAGAGAGATGACCCTACTCATATTTGCCTGGTTCCGGATGTTTTCCCTTTTCTATCTATGAACAAATTTCAGACTGTGAATTAAGTGGAAACAAATAGCCGATTAATTATTTTGTCCGTCAATTACTTCTACAGTTTCTATCTGACTGTAGGCTGCATTTGTTTGTTTGTTTTGTGGGATAACTTCAGAAAATCATCAGTTTTTTCCATATTATAATACAATATACATTTTACAAAGTTAATAGCACCCCGAAACCAATTCGAATAGACCATTTACTCCGGTTTTATCCTGAGCTTTCTTTGAAGAAATATATCAAACACGAACGACTGTCATTGACCACAGTTCTGAACACTGAGAACTGAATAAGACAGTTGAAAATACGACGCGTGGTTGATTAACTTCAAGGTGCTTGGAAATGCATGCCAATTAAGACAAGATATTTAAGTAACGTCATGATCATGTCTTCCCTTGTTTCAACTTGATGAATTATCAATGAGCTTAGATTATGTGACTTTTATTTTCTTCTTTGTTATTATCAATAACTGAAGATTTGGAAATGCAAAGGCAAGCAAAAATTAACGATAAAAAATGACGTTTCGTTGTCATCAGGACGCCATTGTCAAGGAGAAGTAAAAATTTCAAGTTTGCGACAAGGTGTAGCAATAAATTAGCATAAAGTGTTTGATGCTAATTATGTAAATACTTTTTCGCGAATAGCCCTTTTCACGGTTAGCTCTGCTCATTTGCATTACAATAAAATCTGGCATGTATGTCAGGCAATTTCGGGCTATTTTTCAGTTTTAACTATTGAAGCGCTTTGCACGTTCAGAGTGGATTTAAGGTCTCAGCAAACAATCGATTGTTTGGTGAACGACATGCTTTTCATCAAAGACCCAAAACCCACTCTGAACGAGCAAAGCGATTCAATCCGCGCAAAAGTTCACATTTTAGGCTAATTTATTGTTACACCTTACCGCAAACTTTGTAATTTTTACTTCTCCTTGACAATAGCGTCATGATGACACCCAAACGTCAGTTTTTATCGTTAATTTTTGCTTGTCTTTCTTTGTTATTACGCTTGAAAAACTTTTGTATTTCGTTTTTTTTTGTCAATAATTTCCTCACAAGAAAAGTTCCAATATTTCATTTTCGTTTTATAACTCTTTGGCCTTTAAAATTAGTCCTCTAAGGTGGGAAAATCATTAATAACTCTTTTTGGTCAACTTAGACTAATGGAAGTTCAATAATAATTATGATTAAGTGACAAAAATTGATTACATTTTTTAGTGACTCACTCATATATGTAAAGGCGTTTTGAGTTCTTGTCAAACCTTCTGGGGTTATCTTTCGCGATAGGCTTGGCGCATCGACCTACGAACTGACAGTCACGTGACAACCAAATTTGTTTCATGGTCATAGTGTGGGTCTTTTAACGTCTCCTGCTAACCGTGCACTGAAAATTGAAAAGATCTGTTTCAGCCCCAAAGTGTCAATTCAGCCCTGCTGGCCAAAGTCTGATTCAGCCCTTCCTGGAGCCATTTGAGCGTAATCTGGGCCATAAAAGCTACATCAAAAGGCTATTCCAGCCCACGGTAGGGCCCATTTCAGCCCAGGGACCAAATCAGCCTTAGCTAATTGGACTGTATTGGCCCTGATTTAAGGGCGCCAAATTAGACTCAAAAATAGGACTGTATTTTACTCACCAAAACGGCCCTATTTTTAGGGCTATATAAAACAGATCTTTCTGATTTACAGTGTGTAACACTGGAGATGCAGCAGACAGGGCCTACGGTTTATAGCCCTTATCCGAGAACACTTGAACGTCTGACCATTTCCAGATATAACTACAAAGGCAGCACATTCTTCTCGGTTATTTTAAGACCCTGAATGTTGGTCCGATCACAGGGAGCACACAATCTTGCTGAGTAGGGAAAGAGCAAATAAAGGAACGAAAAAATGAATAGTTTACCTTTCTCTCATGTTGTTATCTCTTAGCTCACGGGATTTCAGTGGGAAAACTGCTGCTTACAAATCCTGCGTAGCACTGTAGCGCTAAACTCGCACCTAGGCCTTTCCGCACTCAGGCAAAAATATTTTTGGTTTGTACAAAATTTGACAAGGGGGGCAACTCTTTGCCAAAACATTTTGAACTCACTGCGAATATTCGCTCGAATCTCTAAATTTCGTTGCTTTCACGAAACCAAACAAACACAAAATGAGGTCGGAAGGTTTTTCTACAACCTGGCCGAGTTTGTTTTCGAATACTTTTGCGACAGTCGGAGAATTTCAGCGACTTTTGCAAAGTTTTGTCTTAATTGGTTTTTTGACGTAAAAAGTTTTTACAAAATCCTTCCCTTCTCCCAATTGTTATCACAAAATCTCGCTAAAACGCTTCTGGTATTAGCTCCCATCATGTTGTTTTCGTGCGAAGATCGGGCGACATAGTAAGCGCAAGATAAACTGCGAACAGGGGAGGTGTTTGTTTTGTAAGTTTTGTAATGTCAAAAAAGCATGTTTGGGGAAAGGAGGGGAGCACAAGCGCGCGCTGGATGACGTGTTTGGGATTTGGGTAACGGTACGATCATGTTGCGAAAAGCGATTAAGACAAAACTTTGCAAAAGTCGCTAAAATTCTCCGACTATCGCGAAAGTATTCGAAAACAAACTCGGCCAAGTTGTAGAAAAACCTTCCGACCTCATTTTGTGTTTGTTTGGTTTCGTGAAAGCAAAGAAATTTAGAGATTCGGGCGAATATTCGCAGTGCGTTGAAAATGTTTTGGCAAAGAGTTGCCTCCCTTGTCAAATTTTATACAAACCAAAAGCATTTTTGCCTGAGCGCGGAAAGGCCTAGGCGCGAGTTTAGCGCTGCAGTGTTACGCAGGACTTGTAAGCAGCAGTTTTCCCAGTGAAATCCCGTGAGCTAAGAGATAACAACAAGAGACAAAGGTAAACTATTCATTTTTTTCTTTCTTTTATTTACTCTATCCCTATTCAGCAAGATTGTGTGCTCCCTGTGGTCCGATCCGGGGCTCGAACCCCGAGCGACGGGTCACTAAATTTCCTAGAGTATGGGGTTCGCTATCCTGACACTTAAAACTATAAAGCAAGCAAGGAAGATGTACACAGATTATAAACGACGATCTGCCAAAAATATCGATCGAGAGATGTGAGGTTTAATATTTCGAGACTGTGGTAAATTGACGTACTCCCTTTTCCAGTCCCGTGTACTCTTGGAAGACTAAACTAGTGAATGCTTACAGCAGATCTAGGTTTGCTCGTGATTGAGAACCGTATAGAGATGAAATGGCCTGACTATAAACTGTGCGTAACTTTTCATATAATTTTGCTAAATAGGCATAACTTAAGTCTTATATGCAAACCTACAAGATCACAGAAATTCACAACTATAATACCAGAAATAGAAGTTTTTTTCGTCTGCCCTCTTGTAGGACAAATGTACGAAAATTCTCCCTACGATTTCAAGGACCCAAAATTTTTAATTCAATAATTGCTGGTTTTCAGTGTCACGCCATTCAAAATAGATCACAATAAAAAATCAAAACCGTTCAATAGATTAAGTCCAGAATCTGGAAATAGAAAGAAGGTACATATGCAAAGACTCTCGCCAAGATTCAGGTCACAGCATTTTTTCTCATGGAAGATATGCGAAGAAACGTTTTTCCCAAATTTATAGAGATTTGTATGGAGACGCCATGCTGGTGCCCATGTACATGGGCACCAACATGGCGGCCGGAAACCAGCAGAAACATCTGTCACTGAGTTTTGCTACGAAAGAGTGAATTTATCTCTCGAATAACTGAAAAAAAAAAAACGTAACAACAGTACTTTATTCTAATACAAGAACTGTTAAGACAGCCGAATTCCCCGAAATAAGTCATCTTTTAAACCAACATAACAGCTCTCTCGCCCGTCATGTAAATATCACGTCACGCAAAAGCTTAGAAATTCAAGCGTAGTCTATCACTTAACCAAGAACCCATTCGGAGTGAAAATATGTATGAATATTAGTTTTTAGCAGCTCTTATACAGCATGAAAGTAAAATTTCAGGAGGAACAATATTTCTGAAGTTTTAAATTTAGTGACGTCATGTGAAAACCAGCAATTGACGAAATAAAAAATTCATTAAGTCTTAGAGAATTTACTTCCAAACTGAAATCCACGTTCTTGGATTAGAGTGCTAACGCTTGCTTTTGCTTTTGCTGTTGCTGCGCTGTTTTTTATCCTAAACGCATGGTTCATTATAAATTTTGTAATATATATTTAGTTTCTGTCTCAATATTTTTGTTCTGCCAATGACAGTTTACATTCTAGTTTCTTACTCCATTCTTTAAAGCAGTCCTTTAAATAAGCAAAATTGCTTCCTGGACTGCCTGCCAAATGCATGATGATTATTGTAATTAGTATTATCATTTATGATGGCAAATAAAATGAACTGAACTGAACTGAACTGAACTGAACTGAACAGGTAACAAAGCCTATAGATCTCACTTGAAATTGAAAAAACTGTATCATAGGCTAAATGTAAATGTATCATAGGCTTGTAGTTCTCTATTTTTTTTATTTTTCAGCGTATTGTAATAACTCTAGTTCTATCTTCTATCTTTCCTTTCCTTTTCTTTCTTTTTTAATCTCCTCCTATTGAATTACTTTTTGTTCAAGTGTCCTCTGCCCGCCTTGACTAGCTGAGCTATATGCGAGGAAGTTTTTTTCTATGTATATTTTTGTATGAGAATAAATGAAATGAATAAATGAACTGTTTAACATGAAAAAAAAAGTTGTATATTGCCATACTTCAAGAATATAAGAGCTTTGCCGCCACTGATGTCAATATCTCGGAAAAGATAATTATTTGCAATTATACCGATCTTTTTCCACTCACTTGCCGCTCTGGCACCATTTTTTCAAAAACAAGACAATGGCCAGTGGTTAAAAACTTCCTAGGAGTTTCCCTTGAGATTTTAGTTTCTTTTAAGTAAATTTTTTACGGCTCGGCGTATTTCTTCAATTCTAAAACAATATACAATTGGATTTAAGAAGGAATTAATAAAAACAGCAGTTGCTGCGTAGTCATAAGCAATTTTAACTCTTAACGTGTATCCAGTTAATGTTTCAACGACCATTGTCGCACATAAAGGTAGATAGAATATGATGAACAAACCATAAACGTAAAGGACAGTCACGGCTGATTTTCTACATTTGAGCGCGTCCACAATGTTACTTTGAACCCTCTGCTGCTGAAATATTTGACGCTGATGTCTGCGAACGATTTGAAATATTTTCAAGGTGCTAATGGTTGTGACAAGAAAACTTGTAACGACGATCGCCACTGGAAAAATGAGCCATTGACGAATCCAAAATCTTAGCATGACAATCGCCACAGATAACATCCATACGACAAAAACAGTTTGCAATACTCTTTGAACGGTTACAATGGTGTTGTATCGTAAATGAAGGGTTAAAACGAGAAGTCGATCAATTGATACTCCACTTAAAATTGCCAAAGATACGCCAGTCGTTGTCCAGCCAGATATGCTCTGAATCATTCTCAAGATACAATAGGCACCAAAGTTATCTATAAGTTCGGTTATCTTAAAAGCCACGTAAAATGGCTGACAAACTAATCCGACGAGGAGATCCGAGGCAGCGAGGCAAAATAAAAGGATGAAAGATGGCGTGTGAAGTTCTTGTTTTCTCCAG
>JAHPZR010042519.1:2500-12500 GCA_019787425.1 Platygyra sinensis | reverse complement strand
AATCGCTTTAAAGTCTCTGAATTTAAAGGGGCGAGTTTCAGCGGTTTTCTTCGTGTTTCTACCCATTTCGATTTTAAGAGCACTCAGCAATATAAAACTAGTAATAGTTATCACTAAAGCTGCCCCCGCTTTCTTTTATTTCTGCTCATTGAAACAATAATATTGATTAGAAAACGTCCTAAGAAAGCACGCGCGCTGATTGGTTAAAAATCGTGTTTGTATAACTCGATGGAGACACAGAACTAGCGCGCGCTGTTGACGTAGTGATGGCGCGAGCAAAGAGAATTTACATTTTGATATCTAAAGTTAACAAGTTGTTTTCCTTTTTGTCGTCGTGGTGTTTTCTAAAAGAAATAGAAAACACGTACTTCGTGTTTCTATCGAGTTAAACAAACACTCGTGAAAGTTTGGGAGAACTCGAAAAAGCTGTGGAAACACTCGCCTGCGGCTCGTGTTCCCACAGCATTTCTCGTTCTCCCAAACTTCCACTCGTGTTTGTATAACTCGATAGAAACACGGTACATGTTTTCTATTTCTTAAACGTTATTGTTCTAGTCTGATACTAAAAAAAACAATTGTCTTGATATGCACTCTTTTTTATATAAGAATATATTTTGACGTGACATCTTGGCCTCGCTACGAAAAGTGGTGTCCAGAGCACATGCACAATGTGCTGAACGCGATCCAGATCCAGAAACCAAACACTTGTACTTGATAGCCTAATAAATTCTAAATAAAACGAAAATGCCATAAGCTATAATGTAAGAATAATACAAGAATATTTTCAGCCTAAAATCGGCAGAAAAATAAGAATATTCAGTCTGGGCCGGAAAAATAACATCCTTAGAAAAGAAAAGAGTGTACGAGCAAACGTATCTCGAAAGCACGACAGAAGTGAAATGGAAACAAAAGTATCGCGTTACAGTCGCCATATATGCAAATTAGAGTCAAGCTCTTTTTGTCCTCAATGAAAACGCCGCAAAACATTTACATTTGGATCCCTGCCGTAAGATTACTCGGTGAAAATAAGCCATCCAAATAAACGAGATGCCAAAGGAATATTTCAAACTTTATTCCTCCAGAGCTAACATTTGAGAGAACCTAAAACATATCTTGCAATATCAAGAGAAAAAAACTGGCAAAAAAACAGAGGTGTCAAACTCTGCAAATTACAAGCGGATAACAGCGGAAGCCACACAGAAATATGACCTCTAACGGCTTTACTCTGACGACATGTCTCCCTGAAAACACAGGATTAGTGCTTAGCGAAATATTCAAAGATCCTCCTATCGTACCATACAAAAGGGGCAAAACTTCCTAAGCGGCTACTACACGTGAATGAGAGTCGCGCAGGCCTGTCACCTTATTGTTATCCTTGGGTAATTCTGACGATCGGAAGGTACTGTACTGATTTAGCTATTTAGTCGCAAATGAACCACACTGGCCTCGAATTTCGATCTAGTATACTTCAGGACTCTCTGAGTTGTTTTTCCCCCAAAATCCATCTTCAGGATCTCTGAACGCGTTTTCAATTTGTTTTAGATCATGATCTCGGCCATTTCGAAGCGAACTTATTTGATCGCGCGGAAATAGTAATGGAGGCCGGCAAATACAAATGCTTTTCAGGGACGCTTGAACTCGAGATCTGAACCAAGGACAAAGCTCGTGGCAAAGACGCCGATCCCGCAAGTTCTCGCGCCCGTGTACCTTTGCTGGCCTCCCATGAGCGTTTGCGGGAAAAACGTCGATACCTTGCGGGCGTGCAAGCGATCAAATCGAGATTTTTTGCGGCTATATACTGGAAATACCTACATTCTGTCTTCTTCTCTCTCTATTACGCGGGGAGTCCTAAGGTGCCTCCTCGGGTTTTTGGCCCTCTGGGGCCAAAAAACCCTGCGGGGGCAATAATTCCTGTTATCGATTTAAAACTAAGTTTTTGGCTTCGATTTGAATGAGGAATTTCGAGAAACTAAGCAATATCGGAGAAAAGAAATTACCCCCGCACTCGCCTATCACAACTTTCCATCAAAAATTGCTAAACCCCCATCAAATGAATTGATATGCCACCTGCAAATTACAAAACGACAAGTATTGTGCGTAAAGTTTGCATACCTTTTTAAAATCTTGGCGTCTGTCATAGTATACGTGCTTTGCTAAGCTAGCATGCATACATCTGCTCTTATACTGTTCAAACAGCATTAACTACAGCTCCTTTAATATTTTCTTTATGCGCCTTGTTGAAGCTTCAATTTTAACATCAATGCGCAAAATGAATTATTGCCAAGGATCAGATATCAGATGTCTTTAGGTTCTTTTTTTGTTCTTTTTTTTTTAGTTTTTCCTGAGCAAATTCTTAACAGCTCGTCGTATCTCGCCGATTCTCCAGCAGTACACAATTGGATTCAAGAACGAATTAATGAAAACGGCAGTTGTCACGTAGTCATAGGCGATTTTCACTGTTAACGTATATCCAGTTACTGCTTCCACAAACATCGTCGTACAAAACGGAAGATATAATATCACGAACAAACCGTAAACATAAAGTACCGTAACGGCAGATTTTCTACATTTGATCATCGCGTTTGTCGTGCTGCTTTGAACACTCTGTTGTTGCTGTGTTATCTGGCGCTGATGCCTGCGAATGATTTGAAATATTTTTAAGGTACTCAGGGTTGTAACAACAAAACTTGCGACGACAACTGCAAAAGGAAAAATAATCCACGGGCGTATCCAAAATCTTACCATGACAACTGCTATAGATAAAATCCAGAACACACAAACAGCTCGCACTATTCTTTGAACAGTGACAATGGTATTGTATCGTAGATGTAGGGTTAAAGCGAGAAGTCGATCAATTGAGACTCCGCTTAATGTTCCGAACGAAACACCAGTGGTTATCCAACCAGATATGTTCTGAATCATTCTTAAAATACAATAGGCGCTAAAATTATCTGTAAGTTCCGCAATCTGATACGCCACGAAAAATGGCTGACAAATTAATCCGACGAGAAGATCCGCGGCTGCGAGGCAAAATAATAGAATAAAAGATGGCGAGTGAAGCTCTTGCGTTTTCCAGATGGCACGTAAAATGATATAATTTCCAGAAACTGTTAACAAAGAAAACACTGCGTTGAGAATACTTGTTAGAATACTTGCGATAAAGGTATTTTTCGTTTGTTCCAGGTTTACATCCAAAAAGGAACACTTTGCATGACTGGGATGGGTTTTGTCCATATTGAAGATCCTGTCTGTTTCTGAAGAGTTATACGCCGGCAAGTTATACTAGTTATACTAATTACGTCACAATAATTATACACAACCGCGTAGCTGCTGGAAGAAGGTTGCAATAGCGAAGCGCGCGAAGTCTAAAAATAGAATGCAAATCACTGTATTCCCCGCGAGACTCAGTCGACGTAAGCTTGTTCTGAGGGAAATACAGGGAATGTAAGTGAAATTTTTGTTTCACAAGTGTTTTAGGAACACCGGCTTTTGCCCTTAAAGAAATCTTCAAAAGCATCCACCATTCCAGCTTGTTTCTCTGAGTCTTGTCTGAGTCATGACGCCACTAGCGCTTCGCTATTATCGGGAAAAAGGTTTGTTTTGTGAACGAAACTGAAAAGGACAAAATTGATTCGATCTCAGAGATCCCACGAATATGTTTCCGCACAGTTTTCAGCCTGCTTAGTTGGCACAGAGGAATCTTCAACTGTCTAAACATCCTATGAAGAATTTTGCACGTGGCGTGTCGCATAACTTATTTTCAAAAAAGGCAGCTCACTTAGCTTTCGGTAACTTAATAATTTTGTGTTTTTGTATTTTTATTTTTTGTTACTTGCACTACTATACTTACAACAGCGCGTTAAATACAATAAACTAACCCTTACATCACCTATCGACCACTTAGAAGATATTGCGCGTGCGTCCCGTCCCCCCCTTTCGACACAAGGGGGCAGAGTACCTTGTCCCACATGGGTGTGGGTTCCACTCCATGTTCCGTATATAAGGACCTACTTACTTATATTGCTAGTAATTCGTTTCGTGGGTTTTCCAATTTAATTGGAAAGCACACGTTGCTGAATTTTGAATCACGTGGTCTCTGGGTAGCGTCACCTCAAGTGACGTCATGGCTTAGGGTTCATATGCTAATTAGCTAGGGTTATGGCTCCATTAAAGGTTTGAGAGCTAGGGTTCATTTGGATAAAAAAATGGATAAAATCGGCCCAAATCGAGCGGACACCAATACTTGTATGGGCAAGCAACCCTATTGCCCATTAATTATACTTTAATAAACCATTTATCATTTTAGGGAAATTATTCTAAAAGGTGCCCAGACAGTCTACTCACGGTTCATGGCCTTATTGCTCGGATTAAATTGAACCTTCAAATTGCCAAAGAAAAAAAAAAGCTTTCCCAACATTTTGTTAAATAGAGAAACCTGGTTAAAGTACTGACTTAGGAAGAGATGGTGGTGGAATGGCTACAAGAATATAAATAGGTAAACAAACAAGTATGTTTCTGATTATGTCTCTAAACAGCTTCCAATGTGTCCTTTTGTATTGCGTCTACCGATAAATTCCTTAATTTTAATATTTTTTTGTTTTTTCAAATAATACTCTCAACTTAATGTAGTGTGGTGTAAGTATAGTAAATGTAACTTAGTAGTTTATTGTATTTAACGCGCTGTTGTAAGTATAGTAGTGCAAGTAACAAAAAATAAAAATACAAAAACACAAAATTATTAAGTTACCGAAAGCTAAGTGAGCTGCCTTTTTTGAAAATAAGTTATGCGACACGCCACGTGCAAAATTCTTCATAGGATGTTTAGACAGTTGAAGATTCCTCTGTGCCAACTAAGCAGGCTGAAAACTGTGCGGAAACATATTCGTGGGATCTCTGAGATCGAATCAATTTTGTCCTTTTCAGTTTCGTTCACAAAACAAACCTTTTTCCCGATAATAGCGAAGCGCTAGTGGCGTCATGACTCAGACAAGACTCAGAGAAACAAGCTGGAATGGTGGATGCTTTTGAAGATTTCTTTAAGGGCAAAAGCCGGTGTTCCTAAAACACTTGTGAAACAAAAATTTCACTTACATTCCCTGTATTTCCCTCAGAACAAGCTTACGTCGACTGAGTCTCGCGGGGAATACAGTGATTTGCATTCTATTTTTAGACTTCGCGCGCTTCGCTATTGCAACCTTCTTCCAGCAGCTACGCGGTTGTGTATAATTATTGTGACGTAATTAGTATAACTAGTATAACTTGCCGGCGTATAACTCTTCAGAAACAGACAGGATCTTCAATATGGACAAAACCCATCCCAGTCATGCAAAGTGTTCCTTTTTGGATGTAAACCTGGAACAAACGAAAAATACCTTTATCGCAAGTATTCTAACAAGTATTCTCAACGCAGTGTTTTCTTTGTTAACAGTTTCTGGAAATTATATCATTTTACGTGCCATCTGGAAAACGCAAGAGCTTCACTCGCCATCTTTTATTCTATTATTTTGCCTCGCAGCCGCGGATCTTCTCGTCGGATTAATTTGTCAGCCATTTTTCGTGGCGTATCAGATTGCGGAACTTACAGATAATTTTAGCGCCTATTGTATTTTAAGAATGATTCAGAACATATCTGGTTGGATAACCACTGGTGTTTCGTTCGGAACATTAAGCGGAGTCTCAATTGATCGACTTCTCGCTTTAACCCTACATCTACGATACAATACCATTGTCACTGTTCAAAGAATAGTGCGAGCTGTTTGTGTGTTCTGGATTTTATCTATAGCAGTTGTCATGGTAAGATTTTGGATACGCCCGTGGATTATTTTTCCTTTTGCAGTTGTCGTCGCAAGTTTTGTTGTTACAACCCTGAGTACCTTAAAAATATTTCAAATCATTCGCAGGCATCAGCGCCAGATAACACAGCAACAACAGAGTGTTCAAAGCAGCACGACAAACGCGATGATCAAATGTAGAAAATCTGCCGTTACGGTACTTTATGTTTACGGTTTGTTCGTGATATTATATCTTCCGTTTTGTACGACGATGTTTGTGGAAGCAGTAACTGGATATACGTTAACAGTGAAAATCGCCTATGACTACGTGACAACTGCCGTTTTCATTAATTCGTTCTTGAATCCAATTGTGTACTGCTGGAGAATCGGCGAGATACGACGAGCTGTTAAGAATTTGCTCAGGAAAAACTAAAAAAAAAAGAACAAAAAAAGAACCTAAAGACATCTGATATCTGATCCTTGGCAATAATTCATTTTGCGCATTGATGTTAAAATTGAAGCTTCAACAAGGCGCATAAAGAAAATATTAAAGGAGCTGTAGTTAATGCTGTTTGAACAGTATAAGAGCAGATGTATGCATGCTAGCTTAGCAAAGCACGTATACTATGACAGACGCCAAGATTTTAAAAAGGTATGCAAACTTTACGCACAATACTTGTCGTTTTGTAATTTGCAGGTGGCATATCAATTCATTTGATGGGGGTTTAGCAATTTTTGATGGAAAGTTGTGATAGGCGAGTGCGGGGGTAATTTCTTTTCTCCGATATTGCTTAGTTTCTCGAAATTCCTCATTCAAATCGAAGCCAAAAACTTAGTTTTAAATCGATAACAGGAATTATTGCCCCCGCAGGGTTTTTTGGCCCCAGAGGGCCAAAAACCCGAGGAGGCACCTTAGGACTCCCCGCGTAATAGAGAGAGAAGAAGACAGAATGTAGGTATTTCCAGTATATAGCCGCAAAAAATCTCGATTTGATCGCTTGCACGCCCGCAAGGTATCGACGTTTTTCCCGCAAACGCTCATGGGAGGCCAGCAAAGGTACACGGGCGCGAGAACTTGCGGGATCGGCGTCTTTGCCACGAGCTTTGTCCTTGGTTCAGATCTCGAGTTCAAGCGTCCCTGAAAAGCATTTGTATTTGCCGGCCTCCATTACTATTTCCGCGCGATCAAATAAGTTCGCTTCGAAATGGCCGAGATCATGATCTAAAACAAATTGAAAACGCGTTCAGAGATCCTGAAGATGGATTTTGGGGGAAAAACAACTCAGAGAGTCCTGAAGTATACTAGATCGAAATTCGAGGCCAGTGTGGTTCATTTGCGACTAAATAGCTAAATCAGTACAGTACCTTCCGATCGTCAGAATTACCCAAGGATAACAATAAGGTGACAGGCCTGCGCGACTCTCATTCACGTGTAGTAGCCGCTTAGGAAGTTTTGCCCCTTTTGTATGGTACGATAGGAGGATCTTTGAATATTTCGCTAAGCACTAATCCTGTGTTTTCAGGGAGACATGTCGTCAGAGTAAAGCCGTTAGAGGTCATATTTCTGTGTGGCTTCCGCTGTTATCCGCTTGTAATTTGCAGAGTTTGACACCTCTGTTTTTTTGCCAGTTTTTTTCTCTTGATATTGCAAGATATGTTTTAGGTTCTCTCAAATGTTAGCTCTGGAGGAATAAAGTTTGAAATATTCCTTTGGCATCTCGTTTATTTGGATGGCTTATTTTCACCGAGTAATCTTACGGCAGGGATCCAAATGTAAATGTTTTGCGGCGTTTTCATTGAGGACAAAAAGAGCTTGACTCTAATTTGCATATATGGCGACTGTAACGCGATACTTTTGTTTCCATTTCACTTCTGTCGTGCTTTCGAGATACGTTTGCTCGTACACTCTTTTCTTTTCTAAGGATGTTATTTTTCCGGCCCAGACTGAATATTCTTATTTTTCTGCCGATTTTAGGCTGAAAATATTCTTGTATTATTCTTACATTATAGCTTATGGCATTTTCGTTTTATTTAGAATTTATTAGGCTATCAAGTACAAGTGTTTGGTTTCTGGATCTGGATCGCGTTCAGCACATTGTGCATGTGCTCTGGACACCACTTTTCGTAGCGAGGCCAAGATGTCACGTCAAAATATATTCTTATATAAAAAAGAGTGCATATCAAGACAATTGTTTTTTTTAGTATCAGACTAGAACAATAACGTTTAAGAAATAGAAAACATGTACCGTGTTTCTATCGAGTTATACAAACACGAGTGGAAGTTTGGGAGAACGAGAAATGCTGTGGGAACACGAGCCGCAGGCGAGTGTTTCCACAGCTTTTTCGAGTTCTCCCAAACTTTCACGAGTGTTTGTTTAACTCGATAGAAACACGAAGTACGTGTTTTCTATTTCTTTTAGAAAACACCACGACGACAAAAAGGAAAACAACTTGTTAACTTTAGATATCAAAATGTAAATTCTCTTTGCTCGCGCCATCACTACGTCAACAGCGCGCGCTAGTTCTGTGTCTCCATCGAGTTATACAAACACGATTTTTAACCAATCAGCGCGCGTGCTTTCTTAGGACGTTTTCTAATCAATATTATTGTTTCAATGAGCAGAAATAAAAGAAAGCGGGGGCAGCTTTAGTGATAACTATTACTAGTTTTATATTGCTGAGTGCTCTTAAAATCGAAATGGGTAGAAACACGAAGAAAACCGCTGAAACTCGCCCCTTTAAATTCAGAGACTTTAAAGCGATTATCAAAAGTAAGATGGAAATATCAAAAACAAAGCTCCAAACCATAGTTCGAAAAAAGGGAATCGAAAATTCAAACAGTGCCTGTAAAATGTATGCTAACCAAGGAAGCATAGCTTTTAGAAAGCCACTAACTATGTCATATGAATTGTTCAAACAAATTTCAAATAACGCTTGGTGCTCTTTTTATTTGTTGGAAAAGTAGTTTTCCTATGTTAAGGTTCTTTGTGTTAATTGTTATTTGCTCACAATTTTAGTGTTTGCTGTTAGAATGGCCATTTTTTTTTATGTTGACCGTTTCTGGAGAAAATACTGTTAAGTGTCTGAAAGGTGTTTCTTGGAAACTCCATAGGGTCCCATAGACTTTTAGCATTGTAATTCTTATCTGCTCTTTGAAATTGGCAATAAAATCAATCATGAACTTTGAGCCCGTGCTGGGAAGCCTGGGTGGCACTGGGTCCTATCTCGTGCCAGGCCTAGGAGTCCACGATCATTTATCTTCTGGATAAAATTTACTGTTACAGAGAATTTTTTTGCTTTTAGTGTCTAAATGACGCCTAAAATTTAACTGTTCTAGGTTACAGAGCCAAAAATTTAAGTGCTTAGTGCACTTCCCGGGTGCCATGGCTGTGCGCATGCGTAATGTAACAGTTTTCAATTAGTTTCTGATTCTCAAATTACAACATTGGTTCCAGACTCCCTCTCTCTCTCGTCCTTTTCAGGCCTTGAGAAATACTAGATTCTTCCCTGCTTTGGCCATGCACTGTACACTTCTTTTTTGCAATCAATTTTCCGTTTGTTTTCCTTTTTCTTTTCAGTTTTTTTTTGTAATAGAGATACGTCTGATTATAGGGACTTGAACTTGCACTCTTCCAATTTTTTTCCTAATTAGGTTATGTTTTGTTTTTTAATCCACAGTAGGCGTGTAGTTTTTTTTCGGCAAGTTATGGTTTACTAAAATAACGTAACGTTTCTCTCAGGAAAAAAAATTCATGCATGACCCTAACCGGAGAAAACAACACGGTAATTTAGATATTTATCATATTGCTGAGAAAATTATTCGATTGCGACTGGCTGAGAGCAGGCGAAGTCACCATTAGTTTTTATTTTGCCCTTTAACCGGGTGCACTTTAATATGGGCGTGTTTGCACTGCTCGTAGCCTGCGAACGCAGACGTATTTCCAGCTGTCGGTTGTCTCCGCCGAAAATAACGTCTGCGAACTCGAGCCACGAGAACGATTTCCGTGACGTCATGGCTTAAAAAACCAATTACATTTCACCTTGTATATCTGAAACACACAGAGATCGCGCGTGGAGCTCTCGCAAACGCGTGTTAAAAAATTGCAGAGGATGAGTTCAGGAACGTTTCCGGGTTTGATAGCTTCAATAAGCATCAAGAGGAAGCCTTGCGATTTGTTTTTGAATCGAAGAGCGATGTTTTTGTGAATCTTCAGCTGAAGTTGAAAAGT
>JAHPZR010042517.1:0-20080 GCA_019787425.1 Platygyra sinensis | reverse complement strand
TAACATCTATGAATGCTTTGTAACTTTTACAGTTGTTTGGCTTTGTAACCTTTAAAGACAGTGTCATCTCGAATAAATACCTAAGTTAGGTTTCAGACAATGAAGTTCTTATTTAACCATTTTCCTAGTGAATCATTTTTTTTTTTCACTCACTTTTGAGAGGAAAATGTTAACAAGGGTTTATACCTCGCCAGGAAAATGCAGAGAAAATAAAAGTAAACAAAACACTTCCATACCTTGTGTCAAATGTCATTGAGGTAAGTGAACATACTCTTGTATAAAGTTATACTCTACTCTTGAGTAATGTCAACATTTGTTTATTTCAATTATTATTTTCTGTTTATATGGTGCTTGCTTCTGAGATCACACAATTTTAATGAATGAATACTTTGAAACTTTGCATGAGAACCTTATCTCTCTGATTTTCATTTTGCACTTTTGAATAAGTTCATCAAGAACCAAAACGTTAAAAATTTTGCAGCCTGTTTCCAGTAACCTCAAATAAATCCCCCCTCCCCCCTTTTCTGTACAAGGAAGTGAAAAGCAGCGCTCCAAGCTCACTTTTTCAAAAAGTCGCCCTTTGGCAACCTTTAATTGTAAAATGGTCACCACAAAAAATATTCCATCGCCAAAAAAAAAAACGTGAAGGGGAGGACACTTCATGACATATTACATGAAGGGCTAATACGCCAAATGGCGCATTTTCAACACTTTAAGAGTTTCTGAACGAAGAGAGGGGAAAAGAGAAAGACAGGTGATGCCACCGCTTGTACTATTGATTAAATTCGTCCTGGTCTTATTGATGATTTTTCAAGTAAGTTTCTCTTTTAATCTGTTGGTCGCCAATTGGCGACTTTCGCCAGAATTTTGTTGCCAAATATTTTTTCCACTCGCCTTGGCGACCATAATGGATGCAGCTTGGAGGGCTGTGAAAGGCAATTTGCTGGGCGAATATTGCAGTTCATCAGATGTCACTTAGGGTCTTTTTCCATTCACTCCTTCAATTGTCTCTTATTTTATTATTCCATATATGTTAATGCAAATATTATAAAATAGCTCTGCTCTTTGTTTCTTACGGTGCAGCTCCTTGATGTGGATCCCCAAGACAATGTAAGTTTCACATCTGGTTCTCTTTTTTGAAATCTCTGAGCAGTTAATTTATCGTTAGATGACAAGTTCAAAAGGCAACTGTTTTAATGCCTTTGCCAGAGAAAATGGCTGTCATCTTTTGAAGAGCTATACAATTGGTGTAAGCTTATAATACCTATTGATTAAAAATTTGTTTAAAAAGTCTGTTAATGTACACATGCTTCACACACAGCTGATGTACTTTCGGAAGACATTTCTTGACTTGTTTTAATTAGAAAATTTGCCAGGGCTGTCATTGAGGGCAATGACCTGTAGTGCCTGTTACTGCTGCGTATGATTGATTTACCCTTGATGCTATGAGTGTAATTGCCTGTTGTCGATAGAATTCACCCATAAAGTAACAAATTGGCTATGAGAGTGGAGAATGACACTATGGGTGACTAAAAACATAATGACAGTCCTGTTTGCTATCACTAATTAATTTTGTTTGACACTTTCTAGGCTGAGGAAGATGGTGCTAATGTAGATTTGGATTCACAACGAAAAGGGAAATGTGCAGTCATCAAAACATCAACAAGACAAGTAAATAAACCTTTAGCTTTTTATTGTCATTGCCCATTTCAGATCATGTCATAACGTGTTTTATTGGGGCTTTCAGCATGAAGGAAGGCAGATTTATTTTGGGTGACCTGTGGCTGACCTGTGGCTGTTTGTCCAATCTGAACTTCTTTATTACAAAAAAAAATGATTGAAGATGGTCAAAGCAGGCCTGCAAAGTGGTCACTTTGTCTGGTAGATCTATCTTGCTTGAAGATGATCAAAGCAGACCTGCAAAATGGTCAGTTGTCTAGTGTCCAGGTCCCTCCATTTTATGCCCTCGGCTTGAACTGTTCCTGTTAAAGGATGATTTTACCAGGAATTTTAATACTGACTTTTTTATAATTATTGTTAATTTTGTAGCTTTTTTAGATTTACTTTTAACTACTGTAGGTATTAAGACAGATTCCGCTCAGAGTTCGAGCAATCAGTACAAAAATTATTTACTAAAAATCTACTCGCAGAACATTAATAACTTTTTGAATAGTATTTAAAACCTCTCTCTGAAGTTCACTTCTCTTGGTGAACCTGTGATGAAATCCCCAAGCATTCTTAAGAAATTTAATGTCAAATCTGTGTTTTCAACTAATGCGAAACGTCCGGTCTAATTGAAAGATGTATAACTTGGGATTCTTAATAGTTTATGTTCTATTTGAAATATTCAGTTGCTTATTTACAGTGTCCCAATTAGCACAACTGTGCTAGAAACATGCGACACTTAAAGAAAGTTTTTTTTTTATTTTTTTTTTCAAGTTCAATTTTCTTTCGTGGGGTCAGCTAGAGAGCTTAAATCTTGATAAGATCTTCTTACTGTTCTTAAAAATATTACTATGCTATGAGGTTTTTTTGGTACCTTAATTTTTGCCATTATTGCTTGAATGTTGTACAGAAATCATCTTAAAAGTTGTATTTATTAAATTCACAGCTTGTAATAGCTGCAATGGATTTTGTGTTGATAAGTTTCTTTGCTTGCTATTGCAGACATACTTTTTACCAGTAATTGGGTTGGTGGAACCGGAAAATCTAACGCCAGGAGACTTAGTGGTAAGAATAGCTTATTGATCCTAGAACAATTTGCAGTGATTAAAATATCTGGACAGTTTCCTTATGTGTATGATGATCACTTTAGTCCTTCTAGTGAGTTGCATGGGTGTCTTTTTCTTGGAAATATTTTGAGGAGAGGTACCTCTTAAAACCTGGAACATATGCAAATTGCATGGGTCAGTTAACACACATGTACAGTGAAGCCTGAATTAGAAAACTGTTTAAAAGAGAATTGTCCGATGTTGATACTTATTGAATGAAGTACAGAGGAACTACAGTGTAGAGACAGAAGCATATCAGCTATGTAGTCTAGTTGATATGCTTCTGGAAGAGACCAATATATGCTTGTGTTGAAAGACCTAGTTACTTGTTAACTTTAATGTCGATAAAGGTAAGTTGACCGTCGTAGCAAGTTTGTAAAGCTGATGCTTCTATATACATTGCATTTAGTGTTAACCTTTCATCAGAACAAAAAGGGTTGAAAGAATTTGTTAATGGTGGTGTCAGTGTTTCGTGCTGATCTCCAGACTTATGTGTTTACCTTCAGGGTGTCAACAAGGATTCCTACCTTATACTTGAAAAATTGCCTCCTGAGTGAGTACTTGTTTTATAAATATTACCTTACAACTAGGCTGGCCCAAACAAAAGCCATGTTAGTTCATATCTAAAAGTCCCCCTTAACAATACAATTGAAAAATTTATACAATTCTGATTGGCTGAAATGGAGTGCAGTTTTCACGTACCACCAGTGCAAATTACAAACATGAGTGTAAAACACCAGTGCAAAGTACTACAAAGATATCCAAAGTTACCACAAAGACACTAGAAAACTGCTGATGGTCTTCTGAGGTGTTTCAAAGGTGATTGAAGTTCACCTTCCAATAATGGCCTAAGGTAGTTAGTCATTTTCTGAACACTTCCGATGAGTACACAAACCCTTCAAAAGAACAACACATATCACCCACACATTTTTGAACATCTCTGACAATCACTGGAACCCTTTTGAAGACATCCAATGATTTCCAAAGATTGCCAAAGATTATCAAAGATCACCTAATGCTTGTTGAAGACTTTCAAATGGATTACCTCAAATTATTTCTTTGAAACCATAGTCTTAAACTATACCTTTCTTGTGTGAAATAGGCGGGCTGAACTTTAATTCAGTTCATTGGGGTCCAGTTTTGTTGTCAACTTCAATGTGTGATGTGTTGTATTATACTGTAGGTACGACTCTCGAGTGAAAGCCATGGAAGTGGATGAGAGACCTACAGAGCAGTATAGTGACATAGGGGGGCTGGATCAACAAATACAGGAGGTAGTTTTCTATTGGTTTTTCTCTGTTTTACAAGTTGATCCTAATTATAAGAATAATCACCAGTAACTCTGGAAATCAGAAAAAGAAAATCAATAGGCCAAGAGATCTACCAGCAAAGGAAAAGATGATTTCATCAGTGTCCCCTTGATCCTCATAGTTTTATAATTAAATTCATAGATAATATTCTCCTTTTTTTGTTTTTTTTTGGTTTTCTTTTTACAATGAAAATATAATCTTTCCTGAAATGGGATCAGTCTTTTTTATTTGTAATCACATTTTGTCATTCTCATGTATGCTGTGGACATTCAGAGTTAGACTGCAATCTATACTGTGTTCCAAATTGTGATAATTATGATCTATAACATTGATACTTAAATTCTTTGTAACTGAATTTTGAAAGCTACATGTAGCTATGACAACATGATTACTACCCAAACAAGCATCCTCGTAATTATAAATTACCTTCAGAAGGTTAATTGAAGTTATCATGGCTTTCTTTCATAGCTCGTGGAGGCCATTGTCTTGCCAATGACACACAAAGAAAGGTTTGAAAACCTGGGGATTGCACCACCAAAAGGTAAGGAAAAAGTCACGAAAGTCAACTTCCCAGTTGCCATAATAATTATTATTATATGGCTCTGTCTCACAAGGAGTGGGAACTACCAAATTCACGATTTTGATTGGCTGAAACTGATATTTAAAGCTGTCTAGATTTTCTCATCCAGACTGGCATCCAGACCAGTAATGTTTTGCAGTGAAAAAGTTGCCAACTAAAGTGCAAAATAATAGACTATTTTCTTCTAACAATATTTACTTATGGAAATGTGAAACAGCCTGATGAGAAAAAATGGTATAGAGGACGAGCAAATTTGGCAGAATTGAATTCAGCTCATCACCATTTGTAAGCACAATATTGGAGCAAACCAGTTACATTAAAAGGATTATTAAATTGTTCTTGTTTGCCATATAATAAACATATTATAGCCAAGCTTAGTCCGTCTGTATGGAAGAATCTTGAACTACATTGTGAGTACAGACCTCACTACGTTTGGTGTGTACTCGTGGCTTTGGTTAAGATTCCACAGACCTTTCTGGTCTGTTTTGTCACTGATAACAATTTCAATCTTTCTATCCAATGTAATGTGGCTAAATGTAATTTAGGCTAAGTTAAACGCGAAACAATGCTGGCCAGCGGTCGCTCCCTGGGCTTTGGTGCGGGGTGGCCTGGGGCTTTACGCAGGGGTCCAAGCGTGGTTTACAGTTCGGCTTCGGCTAGGAGTTACTCGTGGCCCCACCTTCCTTATTTCAGGCACCATTCCCCAAGCTTATCTAGTGTGATGAGTTTAATTTGTCTCTAAAGTAACAATGTGAGCTAATGAATATAATAAAAATAAACTTCTTCTTACTTTTTCCCTATGAGACCTCAATTTTCTTTTTTTGTTGGGGTGGGGGGTGGGGAAGGGGTGGCGATGAAGAAATGTCAAACACTTAAGACAGTTTTTCACCATGCAGTAATTTCCAAACACTTTGAGATCAGTCAAAAATACTTTGGACATTGTGCATCATACTTTTCAATCTCTTTCTGCTGTTTGAAATTACGTTGTGGTAAACCACAGTCACACTTTTCTCAGTTTACTCTGGAGTTTGCAAGTTTTAGTTATGTCAATCTGTTACAATGTACTTTCTCTGAGAAACACTCCATCTCTGTAGTTATTACAGAGATGGACTGAAATGTTAAACAAAAGGTGAAAACACTTTTAAATGCCAATTCAATAAAGAGGTAAAACAAGTGACTGATAAATGATTTTCTTTTATGAAAAAAGACTGTTAGAATTAATTGCTTTCAGGAAAGGCAGTTTAAGCAAGTGTGAAAACACCAAATCCATTTTGCTCCCGGGGGCTTCGTCAGTGGACCCCCAATGGGGTGCTGCCCCTGTACCCAGCTGGGGGCCTGAATGGACCCCAGACCCGTCGCTGGAGGGGGTGTCTCCGACACCAGGTGCCATCTACTTAAAAACTTTTTGTCAACCTTGGTAATACATCACTTTGTGAACTTCCTCAGGTGTATTATTGTACGGTCCTCCTGGAACTGGAAAAACGTTGATGGCCAGAGCTTGTGCTGCACAAACAAAGGTAACAGGTCCTCTTGGCATGGCTTAGTGGTTAGAGCACCGGGTTTGAATTCCATAGGTCGGGGGTTCAAATCCCATTCTGACTGCTAGCTGATGTTGTTGTTGGTAGCCCTGAGTTCAACTTCTCAGCTACGCTTGTAAATAGCCTACTGGTCTGCCTCCAGCCAGTAGGAATTCTTAACCTAGTTATGTTTGTTTGAATATTGATTTATCATTGCTTGTTTACATTGGTCCTGAAAAGCCCCGATGGGGGGTGGCCAATCATGTATACATTTTACATACATTTTTTTTTTTACATTAGACAATCTGTTTTTTTCATTAATTCTGTTTTTTTTTTGTTTTGACAATGTGTTGTTATTATTCCCTGTGCAGTCAACTTTTCTCAAGCTAGCAGGTCCTCAACTTGTTCAGGTAATGATTCCTTCCTTCTGTTTTGCACTTTTCTTCGTCCTCTCAGCTGCTAAGTTGATTGTTGCCACACTTTGAATTACACTCTGTCTGTTTTGTTGAATGTAGATGTTTATCGGTGATGGAGCCAAGCTTGTGAGGGATGCATTTGCTCTAGCCAAAGAGAAGGCCCCAGCCATTATATTTATTGATGAACTGGACGCTATTGGTACAAAGGTGAACCAACTTCTCACTTTATAATGTTTAATTTTTGGTGTCTTCAGTGCCAGAATACTGTGATACCATGCATCAAATTGAAAACAGCAGTTTCCACCCTCCAACAAATTGATCCTTCAACAAAAAATTCCTTCAAACGACTTGTCCTTGCAATAATCGTGTTAAAAAGGTTTAAGACAAGTGCGTAATTTCACATATGTTTAACTGTATAGTCACAAGCATTTTACTGGAAAATACACCATTTACACAATTCATATGAAGCTACATCCAGGATCCTTAGACATACTCCACCTTTTGTATTACAGTTATCAGTTACCAGGGATATCTAATCAGTGATCATAATGACATCAATAATTAATCAATGAGTAATCAATGGGTAATCAACTGTTTAGTCATTGATTATTGGCGAGGATCAATGAGAAATCAATGCGAAATCGAAACTTAAAAATTTTGTGGCCCATCCATTACTCATTGATGTAATTGATTAATCATGGAGTAGCCATTGATTACCCAAATTACTCATTGGCTATAATTCTGCACTAATATTACAAATTCCTTGCTTTTTTGCACCAATAGTTTGTTGATATGTGTTTTACGTTTTTGTCTTTTATAACACTCGTACCTGTTTACGTAATTACGCGTATGCTAAAGGCCAAACAGTGTTAAACAGGGTTGTTGTATATCTGGGTTTCTTTACCTGCTTGTTGTGGACTGGGTTATGAAGAAGACCACCAAACATAGGAACAGGCATCAGATGGAAGTTCAATAACTTCCTAGAAGATCTTGACTTTGCCCGGACGACCTAGCACCGATCTCTAGCAGTAGAAGTCATATCCAGACTAAAGTCAGCAACCTGGGACTTTGTGCAAAAATGACGGGCCTCAAGATAAACACAGCGAAGACCATGATGTTGTGCAGGAACAACACCTCAGACAGAAAGGTCCAGGTCGATGGCAAAGAACTGGAAACGGTGTCGAAATTTGTTTATCTATTCTAAGAGGAACAGTGACCCAAGAAGGGGGTTCAGACGAGGACATCAAAAGCAGACTTGGAAAAGCCAGAGCAGCATTCAGCGAGCTTAAAAACATATGGAAGAGCAGTCAACTGAAATTGAAAACTAAGCTGAAGATCTTCCAACGTTATAGCTGTTCTGTTGTACGGTTGTGAAACATGGCGTATGACTAAAAGATATGAGGCCAAGCTAGACGTATTTCTACATAAGAGTCTGAGAGGGCTTATGAAGATCTATTGGCCTATAAAAATATCAAATGAGGAGATTCGAAAGCGGGCTAACAGAAGTACCATCAGTGAGCAAATCTTTAGGCGGCGCTGGAAGTTCATCGGCCACGTTCTCAGAATGAATCCTACGAAGCATCTCAAGACAACATTAACGTGGACCCCAGAAGGAAGAAGAAATCGTGACAGACCGAAAGAGACTTTCCAGAGAACCGCAGAAAAAGAAACAATCAGCATTGGGTTTTGGATCATGGAGCGAGACAACAGTGGCTGCTCGTGACAGTGTGACATGGCGAAGGAGAGTGTCTGGCCCAGTACCCACTTAGGGTTATGGTTTGATAAAGACCAAACAACTCACCAGCATGTCGAGACATGCAGATCAGTAATTTTACGGCCTGTTGATTTCTCATCAATTACTCATTGATCATCGCCAATAATCAGTGACTAACCAACTGATTACCTATTGATTACGCTATCGATTGCTCATTGATGTCATTGATTAGATACCCCTGGCGATTACAACAAGAGTTTCTAACCTGTTTTTTTTTTCTCCTTCAGAGATTTGACAGTGAAAAGGCTGGAGACAGAGAGGTGATTATAAGTTTGATTGATTGTTGTAGAATTTCTCGTCGTTGGGTTGTGATCCGCTCATTTCTTCAAGACTAAAAATTGCGGTTTACTGTTTTGAAAAAATGGAAGAGTTCTAAATTATGCAGTGTTCAAGAACTTGAATCCTATTATCTGTAATGAGTTCTACTTGTGTACAGGTTTTTAGAACTATGCATACTGGGTCTTATGCATTAAATTTCGTATTATTTGTATTTAAGGTACAAAGAACAATGCTGGAATTACTTAATCAGTTAGATGGATTTAGCTCTCATCACGACATCAAGGTATAGAACATATCATTTAATAATCGTTTCGTGCTTTAGCATGCATCATCGTGAACATGCGGGAAGTTTACAGAACACGAAAGAAGCGTAGTAGCTGCTTGAGGATCTAGTCTCTTGAGTGTTCTGTTTACTTGCCAAGTGCATCATAACTCGTTTATGCCGAGCTAAAAGCATAACTCAATAGCCCCTCCCACGTTGAATTATTCTTATTTGTAGTAGTGTTTCGTAGACTATATACGACAATCCAACGTACCTGTAACTGAGAGAGATTTATTTTCAACAATCTGCCAGCGAATTGTGTTAAACTTGATTCTGAAACTTCACTTGAACCATTCTTCAGATTGATAGTTATTTGTGTTTTGCTCATCATGCATTGCTGTTGCTGTTTTTTTTAAGTTCCTTTCGTCTTTTACGAGTTTGAATCCAAGATGGCACTCGCCATATCAAAATGTGCGCGCTCGCTCGCCAAAATACGCCTGCATTGCAGGCTAGGTTGTCAAAGGACAAGTGTTCTCAAGCTACACATGTAGTCTTTCAGGTGAGGTAACTTATAAATAGTTACATGTATTTTATTCGTTTCAGGTCGTCGCCGCTACAAATCGTGTGGACATTCTTGATCCAGCATTGTTAAGATCAGGTTTGAGCTCGATAACAAGTAGTCTTTTTGTTTTGTTTTTTTTTCAGTGTAGGCTCGATGTTTTAACTTCCTGAAAAGTATGTCCAGGGGAATGCAGAATTGGAATTGTTCCCCTGAATAAAACTTTTGTTGCTGGCCTCTGTCTTGCCGCACTTAATTCTACACCCGCCCGAAATACGTTTAGGACTGGACTCGAAAAATAAGTACTGATGACATAGCTCTTCAGAAGTCCGTGCGGCCTCTGTAATGGTTGTTACTTAAGCGTCAAAATTTAAACTGAGAAAGGATCAATCAAAACAGACGACACGTATCTCTGTTTAGTGACGTCATCAATGTGGAATTTTTGGGGCTCAATCTCTCGCGCGAGAAAAAAACTGAGCACTTCGAGAGAGATTTTCTTCAAACTTTACCTATTGATTGTTTGTATTATTTTGAAATAAAAGTGAGGAGTCCCCATGTTCATTTGGGAGCAACAGCACCTAGTTTATACCCCATAAATCCTTATAACAGCATGATTATAGTCACGATTGCTTGCTAAATTCACGTTTCCGACGATTATTTCTTGTTCTACACTAAGAATTGGTCCATATTTATTTTACGAAACAACAGAAAAAATGATAGGTCACCGTACTCGTTTTCGAGAAAATGATGATGTACCTCTATGGCGAGGTCCAGCGCTACAGATTAAGCCGCCACTTTTTTGATGCGCGCGCGATGATCACGCGTGAAATTATGCGCAGTAGAGATGCGCAATGCAATACTGGAGAATGATCTTAAAAAACGTTACCTTGGAGCGATCCCATCTTGCGTCATGGTGTTCATAACATTGTATATTATATTTTTCGTTTCCAGGTCGTTTGGATAGAAAGATCGAACTGCCTAATCCAGACCAGGAGGCCAGGGCACGAATCATGCAGATTCACTCCAGGAAAATGAACGTCAGGTTAGATAAACATTTCAAGTAATAGAGAGGAATAGTACTTACACAGGATACCATTAACAAATTAACCAGGGTATCTAAAAGATAGTAATGCTGTGGCACATTCTTTTTTATGGTCAAACGTAGTTGTACTTTGCGACGGGCAGACATTTTACGATCATACATGAAACAGTGATCTGAACTATGTTAAGAGATAAAACGATACATATCAACATCCCCTTTACCAGATCGTGAAAATCGAAACATGTGGCAATTGCATTCTGGTAAAAAAAGTGATGAATTCGAGAATTCGAGAATTCCTTCTCCATGTGTATATTCTTCTTAAATCCTGATTATGTTGCTGCTCGCTCGCTCCGCAGCAATAATAAAACTTGTCTTGTATAGCACTGTTTCTTCAGAATCCAGCAGGGCATCTGAAAACATACCATTCCTCTTTTTAAAGTTATAGCTAAGACAAGTTCAAAATTAACGAACGGAAGGAAGTTTTTTTGCGTATTTTTTTGCTACCTAGTTAATTGAATGATACTATTTTTGGCCTTTAGCCCTGATGTGAACTTTGACGAGCTGTCACGGTGTACAGATGACTACAACGGCGCCATGTTAAAAGCGGTTTGCGTTGAGGCGGTAAGTTTACTATAAAGCGCTTGAATGTAAATTCAATGGAGAATCGAGGAGTTTGTCACGGGCTGTTCTTCGCCATTGAACACATCACAGATATCGCGTCACGCAGTCTTCCTGCAATACACGCCAATTGAACGTTTGGATAGAGCACTTTCACGTGACGTCATCAAATTTGTAAATCTAAAACTAAAGAGCCACCAATTAAGTTTTTATCCTCGTCTGGCATAAGAGGTACTAAATTTATATTTGTTCACAACTTCCCAGCTCAATAGCGTTGTTCGTTTGTTCCTTCGTTTGGAAACCAGTGCTTTTTAATTTTAGAGTTATGTGGGTGCGTTACATAAAGTTACGATCGCGCTTGTCGAAAAGTATACACTTGTAATTTGTAATTTTTTTTTGTACACTTATCTCTTGATTTTTAGCCGTTTAAGACGTTTAAGTATTTGTAAAAGTGCTTATTTAAAGGATTGTCTGTTCGGTACAGATAATCAGTCTTATAAATAACCAAAGTAAGTTCCAGATGTTTACACTATTTTCCGGCCGCCATATTGGAGGACCAAAGAGGAACACCAACATGGCGGCTCCCTACTAGGCTCTGTATTTGCGCGGAACATTTCCACGAATATCTCAACTTTGGGACAACGCACACCTTTCAAACTTGGAGAACTGTCTTCTTTATTTATCGTATATAATAACAAAACTTCTTGAATGTATCCACTCAATGGTGGTTCATTTTATTTTTTAATTGCGTGACAATGGACACACTCTAATAGGAGGTTGCTGTTACACCATGCTGGTGTGGTGTTTATTCAATTATGTTGCCTGGGGGGGCTACTTAACAAAGTTTAATACGGGAAGGCTCCGCCCCGAGGTCCAACCCCTTACCCTTTTATATACCATTTTGGCAGAAAAGGTACCCCTTTTATATACCATTTATTGAAAAAGGGTACCCCTTTCACATACCTTCTTTAGGAAGTCTTGATCTCAATTTCATGTAGTGCTTAATAAATAAACTGATACAGCCGCAAGGGGCGTCTATTCGAAATATTATAATTGAAGGCCCTTTTGAATGCCTAAATGACCGATTTCCCTACCCTTTTATATACCTCAACTTGTGAAATCCCTCCCCTTTTATATACCTAAAGCCTGAAAAAGGCACCCGTTTTGGGCGGAGCCTCCCCGTATAGGCCATTATAGGGAGTACCCCCCGGGTTATGTTGTCAATCCATCCGTCCATTGGCCGGTCGGTTGATCGTTCGATCCTTTGCTCGATCAGAAGTTCGCTCGACTGGTCGGTCGATCATGCAGTCCTCTGATAATCAATCAACTTTGTTAAAATACATTGTATCATTCATTGCAAGAATGGTCTTCCAGTGAGCAGTGATACCCAACTAAAAAACCAGTGACCAAACGATTCCAAAATGCCATCTTGGTCTATAGATTGTTTTCACTGTCACGCAATTAAAAGATAAGTCGAATACCATCCAGTGAAAAAAGCTAAGAAAAGGTGATGTTCAAGTTTTAGGCCTGTGCGTATCCCCAAACTTAAGACATTCGACAAAGAGTTTCGCAGAATTTTACAGAGCCCAGTATGAAAACGCCATTTTAGTGTACATTCGTGGCCGGAAAATGGTTTAAACATCTGGAACTTACTTTGGCTGTCAAGAAGACTGATTAGCAGCCATTCACATAAGCACTTTTCCTAATGCTCAAACTCGACGGTAGCGTTGTGTCACGCACCTCCATAACCCTGAAATTGAAAATGCTCTGGTTTTCAAACGAAGCACTCTATTGAGCTGTAAAATTGTAAACAGATATAAATATAGCGCCTCTAATGCCTGATGAGGACAAAACGTTGGTGGCTCCTCTCCCTTAGAAAGTGATGACGTCACGTGAAAACGACCTGTAAGAGTAAGCCATATGATCATGTATTCTTTTCATCACAATGATCGCTTGTTCTCTTACAGGGTATGATTGCTTTACGTCGTGAAGCCACTGAGGTAATTCATGAAGATTACATGGACGGCATCATGGAAGTGAATGCCAAAAAGAAAGCCAACTTGATGTACTACGCTTGAAGAAGCTGTTTCCTTTGTAAATAAGCAGGACTCATTAGCGACGTTTCAGTTTATTTCTGGCTAAATAAACTCACAGAGTTCACGATCCATCTTTCCCTTTACTGAGATCTACGTTAATTGTCTTGTAATGGTTGTCCAGAAACCAATAGCTAGTCTTCTTGAGCGCTCTTTGAGTCGTCACGCCGTCTTGGGGGTCCATTGCGTGGTAAATAATGACCGCGAAGTTCTTTTGTAGTAAGTTGTAAACCTGAATCTGATACTGAAAAAGCCAATAAATACCCTCTGATCCAAACATGATGACCAATGTAACTTTTACTCCCCGCTTTTACTTTTCGGTATTAATTGTTATTAATAAACCGCGTAAAAAAAGTGTCATCTCATTTTGCCCGTAAAGCATATCACTTTCTGCGCTTTTGCAATTCTCCGGCCCTGAAAATTTTAACACACTTTTGATAAGAATTCGAAAAAAAAATTTTGCCAGTATTTTATGTTATGTTTTTTCTTATAGTTGCCGATCTTTTTTTAGTCGATGGAAGAGATAATGTGTTAGAATTTCGAAGATTACGGTTCAACGCTTCGAAATATAAATAAAGTGTTTGGTTAGAAACATCTCTGAGATGGAGTGTTGGGTAGTTCTGCACCGTTAATGCTAAGTAATGGTAACAGGACCGGAGTGGAGTCCAATTCGGTTTGTAATCATACGAGTGATAACAAAATCGGACGACTGAGTCCGATTTGTTTATCACGAGCGTGATTACAAACTGAATTGGACGACACGAAGTCTTATTTACCAATAAGGCAGCCCAACAGACTAAAAGGGACCAAAACGTTTGTTTAAATGTAGCGAAGAAAGACCAATTATGTGCGATTGCACTCATGAAGAGAAAATAAATTTTGAAGGTTTTACTGAAAAAAGTAATTGCTATGGTAATCAAACTCCCCCTTTTGAGCATTGATAGCATTGACACAAGCAGTTCCTGCTCTTTCATAAAACAGGACTTGACTTTCAAACAAGCACATCTTGTAAGTTTCTGTTTTGTTTCGTTTTGACAGTTAAATCTATCCTTATCAAAAAATGCAAGCTGTAAACAATTTCAAGTTCAAAAATAACACGAACTCAACACGCTTTCCAAATTTGGACACGAAAAACGAAAATTTACAAAGCAGAGGACCAACGCAAACTTAGCACCAAAACGAGGCTACGCCTCATCAGAGTTGAAGAAATGCTCCCACAAGGGAGTGAGTGGGGCTTTTGTCACAAATATAAAGAAATTGCATTAACAGCGTGTTGAAGCTCCCTCGTGCGGATTAAGCATTTAACAAGACAGGAAGTTGGGGGAGGGGAGGGGGCATTTGAAGGTTGCGTATTGGGGGAATGTAATTGTTGTTATATTTTGTAAAAGGTTACTGCAGTTGAAGGAAATAGTTCTTTTTATAGGGGAAATGAATGAGCCTGTGATGGTGATTCAGCCAGCACTTTTGACATGTGATTACAATTATCCAGTTGTGTATAGCTTAACAGCTTTTCCACAAAGTATTGTTCATATTTGTTGAAACTGATCTACATTTGTGGTCACTTTCTGACTGTAAACCGTCGCTATGGCCGTTGCTACGCAAAAATTTATACCTATTGGGATGAAATTACAATTACCGAGAAAAGAAGAATAGCCAAGTTGCGAAAGAAAGGGAAAATTTGCATTAAAAGAAAAAGGAGACGTAAATTGTTTAATGTCGGTCTGAAATTAAACTACAACTTTGAATGTGATTGGCTTATCAGTTGAACTTTCCGAGAACAAACTGTTCAATAACCCCTGGGCAAGAATTGGCAGTTGAATCAGTCGAAAATAGGAGAATTTTAAACCAGTCACAGTCGAAGAAATGGTAATGACGACGGCAACGAGAATTTATCAAACAAAACACAAGAAGTGGAATAACCAACTTCTGTGTCGTGTAAGAAACGCAAACGATGATGGCTAATTGTCGAACTTTGATCGTTTTGGTAGAGAAGCTACCATTTGAAAAAGCGATTCACATTTGGGATTTTAGAAACAGAACCCAGAAAAATGTTCTTGATGTACTGGCGATAAAACATTACATTTTTTTCTTATATTTTAATCTGTTATTCGTTTACAAGAGTTGGCTAAGTTAATTATAAATGTTATAAAACAGCTTTGCCTAGAAAAGATGACTCGGAAAGGGGCCCCGCGTACATGATCTTCAATTCTTCTATTTGTTTTACGTTCACTATTAATGTTAAAAAAGATCATTTACACCACCAAGTTTTTTTCCTACAAATTAAAAATCTAACCACATCTGACAGATTACTTTGGATGGACAGCAAAAACAATGAAATTGCTACATCAGATCTGTTTCTTCTCCTGCCATTGCAGACCAAAAAAAATAAATGAACAATGAAGCGTTTTGATCGTAATCGCTTTATAAAACAATGCGTCACCGATACTGTAATAAGAGACGGGACACGCTTAATTATTAATAGTCCTAAGGGCACCTTCGGAAATCCAAAGATTTAAATATATATCTTTAAGATATGATTAGTTAAAAGCTTCCATAAGTTCACTTAATTGTTCAAGCCAAGGTTTGCTTATAAAGAAGTCTATTGTTCGACATTGAGGTACATTAGAACATCAGGATCAGGTTGAACCTGTTCACCACAAGACGATGTGTTCCAAGTGCCAACAGAGATTCCATTTGGGTTACGCGAGCACGAGTGGTTTCTTAAGAAGGTGGAAAGAAGTAGATATTCTCTCCTAAGGTTCTCTTTTTCAAGTTGCATTTTCCTATTACTTTCTTGCAATTTGTTTGTCCGCTGTAATAAAACAAAATACATGTTAGTCCGTACATATATATCCAGGCATGAAGTAAATGAAATTAACTGAATTTACTATATGGCTTGTGTTTGTAGCAAAACTAAACGCGCGCGCATTATGGCCTGTAGAACTAAAGTGAACAGCTGTACAAAAAACAACTTAAAAAAATCCTCAAACTGACGGTCTTAAGGGGAAATTTCAAGCCTCGGCCTTTCCGTATTGACCTCGTTATCGCTCGATCAATAAGGCCGGGCCTCGGTCACAGTTTTTCCCGTAAAACCCCGACGGTTACTCTTAAAAAGGTTGGGTGTGGGTGTGCGGCCCACTTTTCAAACCCTTATCCTATTTACGACCTGGCCAAAACTTTTATACCCCATTTATGACCATTACGGCTGGTACAATTACCCTGGTACAGTTACCCTGCCCTTCGGGGCCCCACACACCTATATAGCCTATATAAGGGAGCGCCCCCCCCCCCCACCTCGGGTAAAGATCCCACTCTCGGTTAATAAGTAGTTAATAGCGTGGATTTTCTTGTAGTTGCCATAAGCACTCCTACGCAGAGGCACTTAGGGCAATCAATTCAACCAATTAAAAGAATACGACGTAACAAGCCAAAAGGGTCCAATAACAACTTGGAATAGTAACGAAAAGCTAACAGTGCCGCGCGCAGCCAAACGCCTCTGATTGGTTGGAAAAAGATTGCGCAAACACCTGATTGGCTACAGAACGCGACATGCAAGAGTTTTTAAAACCAATCAGAGAGCTTCCCAACGGCATGAAAGAGGTAAAGACAAGATTTCTTGTGACAATCAAATGAGGTTTAAGAAATGAAAAGTCTAGTTAACATATGTGCAAAACAAAGGAATTTCGCGAAAATAGAGATGTAAAAAACTTGGTGAAAGCTAATATAAAAGACAATTAAAATTTTGACCAATTCTCAGCTATCATTTGATACAGACAGAAGTAAACCAAATCTGCTGTCAGTTGTCTTCTATTTGAGGGGATGATCACACGGGGAATTCCTGCCCGAAAACACGTAATGCGAATGGAATTTCAGCGCGGGCTGACAAGACAACTTGGGCATGCGTAGTGATTGTGTTTACAATGAAAAAAGATGGCAGCTACGAAGGAAAAGGGCTTTAATCAGCCTGGGGAGACATGTTCTATGATCCAACAAAATTGAGGTCCATTTCCGTCTGCCTTGAAATTTCAGCACCGGAATAACTTAATGTAATCACGGCAACCCCTATATAAAATGACACGTCTTAGAGGATGGTACACACGTTGCCGTATGGCGCGACTGGAGTGAAACTAAAAATAAGTCCTCTCTTCTAAAATCGTTTCTAGTAACACAACTTAAAGAATCTCTTGAGTGTTTCCCCGTGTTCAATAAGGACTGTACTGAATTAAGTTCCCGAGAAAAGGCCCTTTGATTAGTTTAAATGCGTTTTCTTGCCTTTTATTTACTTTCAGTAATTCAGTCGTATATGCAAGTCTGAGTAATAAAGTAATGGGGAGTTGTACCTTTTCTAACTTTTCGATTCGCTCCCTCTTTAGTCTCCGGCATTTCATGGCGGCAATCTTGTTTCGCTCCCTCCTTTTCTTGATGACTTCAGGGTCTTCTTCTTTGATTCTCTATTCAAAACGCAAACCAAGTGTGGTAAGTCAGTAATGAAGGTTAGAAGGATTTCTTTTCAGTATAGAAGTTTAGAAAAATATATTCGGGATATTCCGTATCACAAAAAACATAAAAACAAATCTTCAGTTTCCCCTAGTATCCCCTATATCCCCATTTAATGACGCAAACAGGTTGTTTTCGTAGCGATGTCCCCCGCCAAATTGAAACCGAAACAAAGCACGCGCGTACAAGGGAACAAGACCGAATAGTAAAAAGTGAAATATTGCACTTGGGTTTCGCTCGGAGATCTAAAGAACACAAACAAAGCAACGAAAATTTCAGTTTTGATAATTATTTCTTTTTCCAACTTCGACATGTCGGAAAAAACGGGCAAAGAAACTGCATTTGAAAACAACTGTTCTCAGATCAATATGAATTATGTGATATAAAAGGAACTTTAAACTATCAGGTTTAACCCCTTAAAGTTCCTACAATAATTAATTCATCTAATAGTCAACGACTTCAAGAAAATTACTGTTCCTTTCACGTCAGAAATGTTTCGAGCAAAACAGCGAAACAAAACGAACAAATATAGTCGGGTACATAGAATCGCAGCCCTCTCATTGTCACTTACAAAACTTATAATGTGGCTTCATAAACGAACTTAGGAGCATCTCATTCAAGTTGGTTATTTACTTAAAACGACCGCTCAGAGAAGTCGATCCGTGTTGTGCTTATCCCGTAACAAATATTCACTACTTTTAGCGGTAACTTACAGGTTTTGGTAGTTCAGTTCTTGTCATTTCCTCTATCGTGGGCATCTCAGTGCCTCTCTCCAAGCATTTCAATTTAATCTTCTCCTTCAATTCCATTTTCACCTGGGTAGATTCAGGCTGATCGTTTTCGCCATTGCCTTCTGTTGTTTCAGTTGTAGTGAAGAGTAGCGACTATATCCAAGAATAAAAAATTACATTGTTACTAGATTTAACAGTAAATCAGTTATATGTGGGTTGTGGTCATCGAAATATGACGAAACGCAAGACTGCACTCACATGATAAAACTCGCCTTTGTTTGTTTGCACACTTCAGTGTGTAGTATTAAAATCATTCGACGGCAAAATTCTTCGTGGAAAAAACCCAGATATAACATAATTAAGGAGGGCTCGGTATCAGAGGCGGGAATTTTTTTTCCATGGCTGCCCTCTGCATCACTTCTTTTAATCAACAAGTGTTGGAAATCACAAGGTTATCTTTGTGTTCATGAACTCGGCAACGAACGGTTAAATTCGCCAATTTAAAAGCTTTCGCCCCCAAAACGTGAGCTTTAAAATCATTATTTCACCAAAAATTCAGCTAATGATATGTTGCTTCTCCCCATCGTTAACAGATTGTTTTCTAAGTCATCGCTTGAAAAGATTCTTCCAGTAAATTGTACAAGCCTTCCGAATCGTTTCCCCCAGCGGAAACCTTCGGAAGTTTATATTCATGTTTTACAATACTTACGCTATTGCTTGAGAAAAGATCGTGATTAAAACTAGCTGAGAATTGTTGATTAAAATTCTGTTGTTGATATCCTCCGTCAAATTCGGCAGACATCGTTCTTGTTCTTAAATTTCGCCAAAGATGATCGCTTTGCATGGTTTCCCGCCTTGTGATTGAGACACATGTTCCCGGGGCTTCTTTTATAGATCCCTTAATTTGATGGGAAACTCCCAAGAGTGGGAACGAGAAATCTATTTTAAGCATCAAAACATTAGCAATTATGGTAAATATTGACTTTTCTGTTTTCGCTTTTTCTTCTGGGAACGGCGTCGCGATTCCTGGAAAACCTGCATATGAAATGTGCTTCCGGTACCCTGTGAAATGTCACGCAATCGTCAAGTGCTTTGAAAACGATATAAAAGTTTGGAAAGCTGTAGATCCGTATTGAATTCCAAAAGCAATGTAACATCCACGAAAAAAGGCTAATGGCACAAGTGCTGTTGACTGGTCCTGTTAATATGAAATAAAATATATGCTAGTTACTGAGAACTTCACTCGAATCTACTGCTTCTTACCATGATATGAAGAGTGGTCCGACTCTCCAATGGCGCATCAACAGCAATAATTCATGATTAACTAATCAAAGTAGCTGTATAAAATTGGAATCACCAGTGCAGCACGGGTTCTGTCCGGACTTTAATCTAAAGGGAACAAAACTGATTGTAATATAGAGATCCCACGCACGAGATTAAACCCGGAACAATGAAATCTGCCCTCACAAGCTGGTCACGAGTAGAAACTACGCAGATCGCATATTTGGAACGACTGTATCGGATTGTTTTCTGGGCGTTAACAAGTCGTTTACTTTTCAATTTTTCCTCGTATTGTTTTTATGGTGGGCTTGACCACTAAGAATTCAGTTAAGACCAATTTTTATCCACCT
>JAHPZR010042514.1:0-40203 GCA_019787425.1 Platygyra sinensis | reverse complement strand
GAGATGCGCAATGCAATACTGGAGAATGATCTTAAAAAACGTTACCTTGGAGCGATCCCATCTTGCGTCATGGTGTTCATAACATTGTATATTATATTTTTCGTTTCCAGGTCGTTTGGATAGAAAGATCGAACTGCCTAATCCAGACCAGGAGGCCAGGGCACGAATCATGCAGATTCACTCCAGGAAAATGAACGTCAGGTTAGATAAACATTTCAAGTAATAGAGAGGAATAGTACTTACACAGGATACCATTAACAAATTAACCAGGGTATCTAAAAGATAGTAATGCTGTGGCACATTCTTTTTTATGGTCAAACGTAGTTGTACTTTGCGACGGGCAGACATTTTACGATCATACATGAAACAGTGATCTGAACTATGTTAAGAGATAAAACGATACATATCAACATCCCCTTTACCAGATCGTGAAAATCGAAACATGTGGCAATTGCATTCTGGTAAAAAAAGTGATGAATTCGAGAATTCGAGAATTCCTTCTCCATGTGTATATTCTTCTTAAATCCTGATTATGTTGCTGCTCGCTCGCTCCGCAGCAATAATAAAACTTGTCTTGTATAGCACTGTTTCTTCAGAATCCAGCAGGGCATCTGAAAACATACCATTCCTCTTTTTAAAGTTATAGCTAAGACAAGTTCAAAATTAACGAACGGAAGGAAGTTTTTTTGCGTATTTTTTTGCTACCTAGTTAATTGAATGATACTATTTTTGGCCTTTAGCCCTGATGTGAACTTTGACGAGCTGTCACGGTGTACAGATGACTACAACGGCGCCATGTTAAAAGCGGTTTGCGTTGAGGCGGTAAGTTTACTATAAAGCGCTTGAATGTAAATTCAATGGAGAATCGAGGAGTTTGTCACGGGCTGTTCTTCGCCATTGAACACATCACAGATATCGCGTCACGCAGTCTTCCTGCAATACACGCCAATTGAACGTTTGGATAGAGCACTTTCACGTGACGTCATCAAATTTGTAAATCTAAAACTAAAGAGCCACCAATTAAGTTTTTATCCTCGTCTGGCATAAGAGGTACTAAATTTATATTTGTTCACAACTTCCCAGCTCAATAGCGTTGTTCGTTTGTTCCTTCGTTTGGAAACCAGTGCTTTTTAATTTTAGAGTTATGTGGGTGCGTTACATAAAGTTACGATCGCGCTTGTCGAAAAGTATACACTTGTAATTTGTAATTTTTTTTTGTACACTTATCTCTTGATTTTTAGCCGTTTAAGACGTTTAAGTATTTGTAAAAGTGCTTATTTAAAGGATTGTCTGTTCGGTACAGATAATCAGTCTTATAAATAACCAAAGTAAGTTCCAGATGTTTACACTATTTTCCGGCCGCCATATTGGAGGACCAAAGAGGAACACCAACATGGCGGCTCCCTACTAGGCTCTGTATTTGCGCGGAACATTTCCACGAATATCTCAACTTTGGGACAACGCACACCTTTCAAACTTGGAGAACTGTCTTCTTTATTTATCGTATATAATAACAAAACTTCTTGAATGTATCCACTCAATGGTGGTTCATTTTATTTTTTAATTGCGTGACAATGGACACACTCTAATAGGAGGTTGCTGTTACACCATGCTGGTGTGGTGTTTATTCAATTATGTTGCCTGGGGGGGCTACTTAACAAAGTTTAATACGGGAAGGCTCCGCCCCGAGGTCCAACCCCTTACCCTTTTATATACCATTTTGGCAGAAAAGGTACCCCTTTTATATACCATTTATTGAAAAAGGGTACCCCTTTCACATACCTTCTTTAGGAAGTCTTGATCTCAATTTCATGTAGTGCTTAATAAATAAACTGATACAGCCGCAAGGGGCGTCTATTCGAAATATTATAATTGAAGGCCCTTTTGAATGCCTAAATGACCGATTTCCCTACCCTTTTATATACCTCAACTTGTGAAATCCCTCCCCTTTTATATACCTAAAGCCTGAAAAAGGCACCCGTTTTGGGCGGAGCCTCCCCGTATAGGCCATTATAGGGAGTACCCCCCGGGTTATGTTGTCAATCCATCCGTCCATTGGCCGGTCGGTTGATCGTTCGATCCTTTGCTCGATCAGAAGTTCGCTCGACTGGTCGGTCGATCATGCAGTCCTCTGATAATCAATCAACTTTGTTAAAATACATTGTATCATTCATTGCAAGAATGGTCTTCCAGTGAGCAGTGATACCCAACTAAAAAACCAGTGACCAAACGATTCCAAAATGCCATCTTGGTCTATAGATTGTTTTCACTGTCACGCAATTAAAAGATAAGTCGAATACCATCCAGTGAAAAAAGCTAAGAAAAGGTGATGTTCAAGTTTTAGGCCTGTGCGTATCCCCAAACTTAAGACATTCGACAAAGAGTTTCGCAGAATTTTACAGAGCCCAGTATGAAAACGCCATTTTAGTGTACATTCGTGGCCGGAAAATGGTTTAAACATCTGGAACTTACTTTGGCTGTCAAGAAGACTGATTAGCAGCCATTCACATAAGCACTTTTCCTAATGCTCAAACTCGACGGTAGCGTTGTGTCACGCACCTCCATAACCCTGAAATTGAAAATGCTCTGGTTTTCAAACGAAGCACTCTATTGAGCTGTAAAATTGTAAACAGATATAAATATAGCGCCTCTAATGCCTGATGAGGACAAAACGTTGGTGGCTCCTCTCCCTTAGAAAGTGATGACGTCACGTGAAAACGACCTGTAAGAGTAAGCCATATGATCATGTATTCTTTTCATCACAATGATCGCTTGTTCTCTTACAGGGTATGATTGCTTTACGTCGTGAAGCCACTGAGGTAATTCATGAAGATTACATGGACGGCATCATGGAAGTGAATGCCAAAAAGAAAGCCAACTTGATGTACTACGCTTGAAGAAGCTGTTTCCTTTGTAAATAAGCAGGACTCATTAGCGACGTTTCAGTTTATTTCTGGCTAAATAAACTCACAGAGTTCACGATCCATCTTTCCCTTTACTGAGATCTACGTTAATTGTCTTGTAATGGTTGTCCAGAAACCAATAGCTAGTCTTCTTGAGCGCTCTTTGAGTCGTCACGCCGTCTTGGGGGTCCATTGCGTGGTAAATAATGACCGCGAAGTTCTTTTGTAGTAAGTTGTAAACCTGAATCTGATACTGAAAAAGCCAATAAATACCCTCTGATCCAAACATGATGACCAATGTAACTTTTACTCCCCGCTTTTACTTTTCGGTATTAATTGTTATTAATAAACCGCGTAAAAAAAGTGTCATCTCATTTTGCCCGTAAAGCATATCACTTTCTGCGCTTTTGCAATTCTCCGGCCCTGAAAATTTTAACACACTTTTGATAAGAATTCGAAAAAAAAATTTTGCCAGTATTTTATGTTATGTTTTTTCTTATAGTTGCCGATCTTTTTTTAGTCGATGGAAGAGATAATGTGTTAGAATTTCGAAGATTACGGTTCAACGCTTCGAAATATAAATAAAGTGTTTGGTTAGAAACATCTCTGAGATGGAGTGTTGGGTAGTTCTGCACCGTTAATGCTAAGTAATGGTAACAGGACCGGAGTGGAGTCCAATTCGGTTTGTAATCATACGAGTGATAACAAAATCGGACGACTGAGTCCGATTTGTTTATCACGAGCGTGATTACAAACTGAATTGGACGACACGAAGTCTTATTTACCAATAAGGCAGCCCAACAGACTAAAAGGGACCAAAACGTTTGTTTAAATGTAGCGAAGAAAGACCAATTATGTGCGATTGCACTCATGAAGAGAAAATAAATTTTGAAGGTTTTACTGAAAAAAGTAATTGCTATGGTAATCAAACTCCCCCTTTTGAGCATTGATAGCATTGACACAAGCAGTTCCTGCTCTTTCATAAAACAGGACTTGACTTTCAAACAAGCACATCTTGTAAGTTTCTGTTTTGTTTCGTTTTGACAGTTAAATCTATCCTTATCAAAAAATGCAAGCTGTAAACAATTTCAAGTTCAAAAATAACACGAACTCAACACGCTTTCCAAATTTGGACACGAAAAACGAAAATTTACAAAGCAGAGGACCAACGCAAACTTAGCACCAAAACGAGGCTACGCCTCATCAGAGTTGAAGAAATGCTCCCACAAGGGAGTGAGTGGGGCTTTTGTCACAAATATAAAGAAATTGCATTAACAGCGTGTTGAAGCTCCCTCGTGCGGATTAAGCATTTAACAAGACAGGAAGTTGGGGGAGGGGAGGGGGCATTTGAAGGTTGCGTATTGGGGGAATGTAATTGTTGTTATATTTTGTAAAAGGTTACTGCAGTTGAAGGAAATAGTTCTTTTTATAGGGGAAATGAATGAGCCTGTGATGGTGATTCAGCCAGCACTTTTGACATGTGATTACAATTATCCAGTTGTGTATAGCTTAACAGCTTTTCCACAAAGTATTGTTCATATTTGTTGAAACTGATCTACATTTGTGGTCACTTTCTGACTGTAAACCGTCGCTATGGCCGTTGCTACGCAAAAATTTATACCTATTGGGATGAAATTACAATTACCGAGAAAAGAAGAATAGCCAAGTTGCGAAAGAAAGGGAAAATTTGCATTAAAAGAAAAAGGAGACGTAAATTGTTTAATGTCGGTCTGAAATTAAACTACAACTTTGAATGTGATTGGCTTATCAGTTGAACTTTCCGAGAACAAACTGTTCAATAACCCCTGGGCAAGAATTGGCAGTTGAATCAGTCGAAAATAGGAGAATTTTAAACCAGTCACAGTCGAAGAAATGGTAATGACGACGGCAACGAGAATTTATCAAACAAAACACAAGAAGTGGAATAACCAACTTCTGTGTCGTGTAAGAAACGCAAACGATGATGGCTAATTGTCGAACTTTGATCGTTTTGGTAGAGAAGCTACCATTTGAAAAAGCGATTCACATTTGGGATTTTAGAAACAGAACCCAGAAAAATGTTCTTGATGTACTGGCGATAAAACATTACATTTTTTTCTTATATTTTAATCTGTTATTCGTTTACAAGAGTTGGCTAAGTTAATTATAAATGTTATAAAACAGCTTTGCCTAGAAAAGATGACTCGGAAAGGGGCCCCGCGTACATGATCTTCAATTCTTCTATTTGTTTTACGTTCACTATTAATGTTAAAAAAGATCATTTACACCACCAAGTTTTTTTCCTACAAATTAAAAATCTAACCACATCTGACAGATTACTTTGGATGGACAGCAAAAACAATGAAATTGCTACATCAGATCTGTTTCTTCTCCTGCCATTGCAGACCAAAAAAAATAAATGAACAATGAAGCGTTTTGATCGTAATCGCTTTATAAAACAATGCGTCACCGATACTGTAATAAGAGACGGGACACGCTTAATTATTAATAGTCCTAAGGGCACCTTCGGAAATCCAAAGATTTAAATATATATCTTTAAGATATGATTAGTTAAAAGCTTCCATAAGTTCACTTAATTGTTCAAGCCAAGGTTTGCTTATAAAGAAGTCTATTGTTCGACATTGAGGTACATTAGAACATCAGGATCAGGTTGAACCTGTTCACCACAAGACGATGTGTTCCAAGTGCCAACAGAGATTCCATTTGGGTTACGCGAGCACGAGTGGTTTCTTAAGAAGGTGGAAAGAAGTAGATATTCTCTCCTAAGGTTCTCTTTTTCAAGTTGCATTTTCCTATTACTTTCTTGCAATTTGTTTGTCCGCTGTAATAAAACAAAATACATGTTAGTCCGTACATATATATCCAGGCATGAAGTAAATGAAATTAACTGAATTTACTATATGGCTTGTGTTTGTAGCAAAACTAAACGCGCGCGCATTATGGCCTGTAGAACTAAAGTGAACAGCTGTACAAAAAACAACTTAAAAAAATCCTCAAACTGACGGTCTTAAGGGGAAATTTCAAGCCTCGGCCTTTCCGTATTGACCTCGTTATCGCTCGATCAATAAGGCCGGGCCTCGGTCACAGTTTTTCCCGTAAAACCCCGACGGTTACTCTTAAAAAGGTTGGGTGTGGGTGTGCGGCCCACTTTTCAAACCCTTATCCTATTTACGACCTGGCCAAAACTTTTATACCCCATTTATGACCATTACGGCTGGTACAATTACCCTGGTACAGTTACCCTGCCCTTCGGGCCCCACACACCTATATAGCCTATATAAGGGAGCGCCCCCCCCCCCCACCTCGGGTAAAGATCCCACTCTCGGTTAATAAGTAGTTAATAGCGTGGATTTTCTTGTAGTTGCCATAAGCACTCCTACGCAGAGGCACTTAGGGCAATCAATTCAACCAATTAAAAGAATACGACGTAACAAGCCAAAAGGGTCCAATAACAACTTGGAATAGTAACGAAAAGCTAACAGTGCCGCGCGCAGCCAAACGCCTCTGATTGGTTGGAAAAAGATTGCGCAAACACCTGATTGGCTACAGAACGCGACATGCAAGAGTTTTTAAAACCAATCAGAGAGCTTCCCAACGGCATGAAAGAGGTAAAGACAAGATTTCTTGTGACAATCAAATGAGGTTTAAGAAATGAAAAGTCTAGTTAACATATGTGCAAAACAAAGGAATTTCGCGAAAATAGAGATGTAAAAAACTTGGTGAAAGCTAATATAAAAGACAATTAAAATTTTGACCAATTCTCAGCTATCATTTGATACAGACAGAAGTAAACCAAATCTGCTGTCAGTTGTCTTCTATTTGAGGGGATGATCACACGGGGAATTCCTGCCCGAAAACACGTAATGCGAATGGAATTTCAGCGCGGGCTGACAAGACAACTTGGGCATGCGTAGTGATTGTGTTTACAATGAAAAAAGATGGCAGCTACGAAGGAAAAGGGCTTTAATCAGCCTGGGGAGACATGTTCTATGATCCAACAAAATTGAGGTCCATTTCCGTCTGCCTTGAAATTTCAGCACCGGAATAACTTAATGTAATCACGGCAACCCCTATATAAAATGACACGTCTTAGAGGATGGTACACACGTTGCCGTATGGCGCGACTGGAGTGAAACTAAAAATAAGTCCTCTCTTCTAAAATCGTTTCTAGTAACACAACTTAAAGAATCTCTTGAGTGTTTCCCCGTGTTCAATAAGGACTGTACTGAATTAAGTTCCCGAGAAAAGGCCCTTTGATTAGTTTAAATGCGTTTTCTTGCCTTTTATTTACTTTCAGTAATTCAGTCGTATATGCAAGTCTGAGTAATAAAGTAATGGGGAGTTGTACCTTTTCTAACTTTTCGATTCGCTCCCTCTTTAGTCTCCGGCATTTCATGGCGGCAATCTTGTTTCGCTCCCTCCTTTTCTTGATGACTTCAGGGTCTTCTTCTTTGATTCTCTATTCAAAACGCAAACCAAGTGTGGTAAGTCAGTAATGAAGGTTAGAAGGATTTCTTTTCAGTATAGAAGTTTAGAAAAATATATTCGGGATATTCCGTATCACAAAAAACATAAAAACAAATCTTCAGTTTCCCCTAGTATCCCCTATATCCCCATTTAATGACGCAAACAGGTTGTTTTCGTAGCGATGTCCCCCGCCAAATTGAAACCGAAACAAAGCACGCGCGTACAAGGGAACAAGACCGAATAGTAAAAAGTGAAATATTGCACTTGGGTTTCGCTCGGAGATCTAAAGAACACAAACAAAGCAACGAAAATTTCAGTTTTGATAATTATTTCTTTTTCCAACTTCGACATGTCGGAAAAAACGGGCAAAGAAACTGCATTTGAAAACAACTGTTCTCAGATCAATATGAATTATGTGATATAAAAGGAACTTTAAACTATCAGGTTTAACCCCTTAAAGTTCCTACAATAATTAATTCATCTAATAGTCAACGACTTCAAGAAAATTACTGTTCCTTTCACGTCAGAAATGTTTCGAGCAAAACAGCGAAACAAAACGAACAAATATAGTCGGGTACATAGAATCGCAGCCCTCTCATTGTCACTTACAAAACTTATAATGTGGCTTCATAAACGAACTTAGGAGCATCTCATTCAAGTTGGTTATTTACTTAAAACGACCGCTCAGAGAAGTCGATCCGTGTTGTGCTTATCCCGTAACAAATATTCACTACTTTTAGCGGTAACTTACAGGTTTTGGTAGTTCAGTTCTTGTCATTTCCTCTATCGTGGGCATCTCAGTGCCTCTCTCCAAGCATTTCAATTTAATCTTCTCCTTCAATTCCATTTTCACCTGGGTAGATTCAGGCTGATCGTTTTCGCCATTGCCTTCTGTTGTTTCAGTTGTAGTGAAGAGTAGCGACTATATCCAAGAATAAAAAATTACATTGTTACTAGATTTAACAGTAAATCAGTTATATGTGGGTTGTGGTCATCGAAATATGACGAAACGCAAGACTGCACTCACATGATAAAACTCGCCTTTGTTTGTTTGCACACTTCAGTGTGTAGTATTAAAATCATTCGACGGCAAAATTCTTCGTGGAAAAAACCCAGATATAACATAATTAAGGAGGGCTCGGTATCAGAGGCGGGAATTTTTTTTCCATGGCTGCCCTCTGCATCACTTCTTTTAATCAACAAGTGTTGGAAATCACAAGGTTATCTTTGTGTTCATGAACTCGGCAACGAACGGTTAAATTCGCCAATTTAAAAGCTTTCGCCCCCAAAACGTGAGCTTTAAAATCATTATTTCACCAAAAATTCAGCTAATGATATGTTGCTTCTCCCCATCGTTAACAGATTGTTTTCTAAGTCATCGCTTGAAAAGATTCTTCCAGTAAATTGTACAAGCCTTCCGAATCGTTTCCCCCAGCGGAAACCTTCGGAAGTTTATATTCATGTTTTACAATACTTACGCTATTGCTTGAGAAAAGATCGTGATTAAAACTAGCTGAGAATTGTTGATTAAAATTCTGTTGTTGATATCCTCCGTCAAATTCGGCAGACATCGTTCTTGTTCTTAAATTTCGCCAAAGATGATCGCTTTGCATGGTTTCCCGCCTTGTGATTGAGACACATGTTCCCGGGGCTTTTTTATAGATCCCTTAATTTGATGGGAAACTCCCAAGAGTGGGAACGAGAAATCTATTTTAAGCATCAAAACATTAGCAATTATGGTAAATATTGACTTTTCTGTTTTCGCTTTTTCTTCTGGGAACGGCGTCGCGATTCCTGGAAAACCTGCATATGAAATGTGCTTCCGGTACCCTGTGAAATGTCACGCAATCGTCAAGTGCTTTGAAAACGATATAAAAGTTTGGAAAGCTGTAGATCCGTATTGAATTCCAAAAGCAATGTAACATCCACGAAAAAAGGCTAATGGCACAAGTGCTGTTGACTGGTCCTGTTAATATGAAATAAAATATATGCTAGTTACTGAGAACTTCACTCGAATCTACTGCTTCTTACCATGATATGAAGAGTGGTCCGACTCTCCAATGGCGCATCAACAGCAATAATTCATGATTAACTAATCAAAGTAGCTGTATAAAATTGGAATCACCAGTGCAGCACGGGTTCTGTCCGGACTTTAATCTAAAGGGAACAAAACTGATTGTAATATAGAGATCCCACGCACGAGATTAAACCCGGAACAATGAAATCTGCCCTCACAAGCTGGTCACGAGTAGAAACTACGCAGATCGCATATTTGGAACGACTGTATCGGATTGTTTTCTGGGCGTTAACAAGTCGTTTACTTTTCAATTTTTCCTCGTATTGTTTTTATGGTGGGCTTGACCACTAAGAATTCAGTTAAGACCAATTTTTATCCACCTCTGATTTCGGAGAAATCCAATATATTCAAACGCGTCTTCAAAGAAATCCGGCAAGGCCAATGAAAGAAGCGACGCGCATAGTAAATCTGTTGTCCTGTATTTAGCTGTTTGTTTTCCTCAACCTCTAACGTTTTCAGTTTTGTGCAGTTTCAGTGATATGCAGTATAGAGTACCTATAAATATGACTGTGCTCAGTGCTGACGGACACGGAACGTTACAGAGCCCCGAGAAACATTCAACTTTTGTTACCTTCACGTCTTCTAAGAGAATTTCTTAAAATTAACAACAGATTGTCATGACGATGTTTCTTCAGAAAGTACAAGGAGTGTGAAATTGAAGTGTAAAACTGTCCCTTCTTTCAAAACGATCCATAATTTCGTGTTTCTGATAACTCCTGCGTCAACAAACAAAAGAATATTCCTGTATGGTCCAGTATACTGCAATTAACTGGGGCAAAACGGAACTAAATGCTATGGGAACCGAACGTGATATCTTTTACTAAATAGCAAAGAGTGTGCATAAGTTTTTATCAGGAAAGAACGACCCTCTTTCGGGTGAAAACGAGGAGGCAGCCGAGTTGCAGCTTCAAAGGTAAAATTATCGCCTCAGGCCATTTTAAGGTCTGTTTACACAGGCGACTGTTGCGAGTTTGCTGCGTTCCTGCAGCAAAAACCAGCTTCATTTTAGCGCCATTTCCGAACGAAGTCGCTAGAATTTCCGTCTATAAAACATGTTAGAAAGGTCTGAGGTCTCTTTCAACAGAGTATGTTCGCATGTTTTAGGGAGAATGGTGGCGTTGTGTTCGTCCTAATTAACAGACACTGAGGTCTCGTCACGATATTCGACCGAGTCGCCTTGAAAAAGCCTGAACAACGCAAGAGATATGAGATGGGCTGCAATATTGCAACGCTAGAACGACAAAAATCAATTCGATCACTAAACTTGGCAGTGGAATCACGCAGAATTGCACAATTGTAAACTGTTGGTTTGATGACAAAGAGCATGTAAACGAAGACGTCAACGAAAGACCGTTCGCATATTTTGGAGGCCAAATAAAATTTCTTCCAGTTGCGAGCGAAAACCATTTTTTCGTTAATTTATTTCTGATACATTTCAAGAATATGGTAGAGTGCCAGAAATTTAGATCTCAGTGAAATGAAAGTAACACAAAGACAATGTGATTTCTGAGAAATATTTGGTCACGCTCTTGACAAATTCTGCGAAACTGGGCCGTGCAAAAGGGCACAAAGCTTGGGTCAAACGGCGTGAAACGCTCCCATTCAGTCGTTGCGCAATTTAAAGTTATAAGGAAACAACTATTCGATTAAAAACCACTTCCTCTTGTTTGGTAAAAGGAGCCCTGATTTCGGGCAAACGTTTATTATAGCAAATGATTGAGCTAAATTGCCAGGCTAAGCGAGGGGTGCTATTTTCCGGTTTGAACTGGACTATAACACATTTTAATATTTCGCTTAATTACGATCCCTGATTGAACAACTATCCCTTCGATAAACTTGATGGTATATCACTAAAAAAAAACAATATCAAAATGAGAGCCCGGCTTCTGATATAACTGTGCTCAGAGTACCAAATCATTCGAAATATTATAGTGCTTTGTTTCATTTTACCTGCTATCTCGTAACTTACAAAAAAGGGGAGCGTTTAAATATAATCTTAACGTCAAACATCTGCAGATTATATTCTGGGTATAACATTTACCGCAGATTATTAATTTGTGTTCCGGTTTTGTCGCGAAAAGCGTGATCTATTTTTTCCGGTTCTTGTCACGCAAGGTTGCTGTGTTCCGGGTAATCCTGAAAGTTCACATGACCAATATAAACCGGACATCCGGTGTAATTCGTGCAAACAAAAGACATTGTCCGAGAACATTGCTTAGTTTTCCTGCATTTCGTCTAGGTAGAAATAGTTCATGTAAGTATGAACCTGCAGATGGTTAAATTTAAACTTTTTACAAGTCAAGTCTTCCTCTGTTTCTCCAATCGTCTGTTCCTGTTTACATGTCGGTGATTGTCATTAATTCAAAACATCTTCCAGCGAAGCACGCCGTTTTGGCGATTCTATATAAAAAATAACACAACTCAGTGATTTCTCCCGACAGCAATCGAAACGCTTCTTTCATAATATTGTAGCCTGTTCTGAGTTGTCTCCTGGGCTAAGTGAAGTGTAACCGCGTTATTCCGGCATTGCTTTGCCAGGCTTTTGCCAATTCTATTTCAAGACCCCAGACACTGCCTCAAATACTGTGACCTTTTCTCTTTTTTTTCGCGCTTCAAAGAGACACTGTTATGAGCATGCCAGTCGTGATCTCTTAAAGTTATGATTTATATTCCCAAACCTTGATAAAATATCTTACTTTTGTTCACAATTACCTGTATTTTTGGTTGTTCACGTGGTCGGCGTGACAACATCTTAAAACCGTGATAGACGTCAACTTTTGTGTGGTGTCCTCGATAAAATCGCCAAAAATTAATTTCCATTCTCTCTCTTCGATTATTCACTTGAAACCTTCCTCTTGCAAGGAGCATTTTTTTTATCAGTAATTTTAATGTCTTGTCGAGACACGATTCGCGTTTCCAGCTTCAACTTTTAACAACTTGTTTCAAGTTGTCTTTGCTAAAAGGACATTCCCTTCTCTTTCTGCTGACAGAGAGACGGATGGAAAGAGAAAAGAATCTCCGTCGTGCAGAGTGTACAGATGGAGTAAAAGGCACTATTTATTCGGCCATTTTGCATTGCCAGCCGGAAGGAAAAATCCCCTCATAAGAGAACTGTTTTTAATTTCAGATAGAGAACTTCACTAACGTCAGAGTCAAGCCCTGGCCAAACGGACCGGCAAATAGTCGCAAATGGACGCAAGTTGAACTTGCGTAGAGACTTGCGTTGGGTGGCCAAACGGACTCGCAAGTTTCCTCACAAGTATACGCGAGTCGCATTTTAAGGCAGACTGTTCTCTATTTCATTGGCTAATAATAGGTTAATTTACGCATTCTCGTCACCCCAGAGCCACGATCCTTCTGGCCTGTGTCAAGGATCGAGGGCCTCTGGTTTGGTCCAACACCGGAAGTCCGCGATGCACGTCAAATCTAGCAAATCTGATAGGTTGAAAACGCGAAACGAATACTCTGCCCCATGCTCAGAAAATCGGGTCAAACCATTGCCTGATTTCATACCGTGAGGGACTAGGTACGAGTCTGTTAATTATGGGATTAGCAACTATTGATCCCCATAGTCAGAAAGAGCACATCGAGATTCATAAAATCCCCAAGTTTGGTGTTAATCAGGCTAGTCTTGACTGAGATACAGGCATTTAAAAACGTAAAAAAATTACAAAGAAATGTATGGAAAACCGGCCAAATCCGGACTTTTGTCCGCATTTGTCCGGTTTTCCATACATTTCTTTGTAAATTTTTTACGTTTTTAAATGCCTGTATCTCAGTCAAGAATAGCCTGATTAACACCAAACTTGGGGATTTTATGAATCTCGATGTGCTCTTTCTGACTATGGGGATCAATAGTTGCTAATCCCATAATTAACAGACTCGTACCTAGTCCCTCACGGTATGAAATCAGGCAATAGTCCTCGATCCCTGCCACAGGCCAGAAGGATCGTGGGCTCTGGGGACGAGAAATGTAATTTACGTCACTCAAACTTGCGTTGACTCGGGTTGGGTGGCCAAACGGTGAAAAACTTGTTTTGACTTGCGTGCAAATTTGATGTCGACCAAAGTAAACGCAAGTCATCGCAAGCCAACGCAAGTGCACGCAAGGCCTGGCCAAATGGGAGTCGCAAGACGCAAGTTATTAACTTGTGTCTACTTGCGACTCCGTTTGGCGAAGGGCTTTAATTCATAATACATGCCTGAATCTGACACAAAGTTTCCCTCTTCCTTAGTTTTTTATAACAAGGCAAGAGGCATCTTGAACCAAGAACTTGCTTTTCTTCGCAAGGCCGCTGTTTTTTGTTTTCTTCTAAGACTGATTCACATTCACCCGAACATAAAGCAGCCTAGTTTTTTTCTTCTTATTATTGTTTTCCGTTTTATCATCTTTTTTGTTTTAATACTCAGTTCCGAGGGTGAAAATTGTTACAAAAAAGTGTCTTCCATAACGTCTCTTTACATACATCTTGTTATGGGTTATCGTAAATATTCGGCTTTCATGATCTCTTTGAAACACTTTCGTCGACTCTCTATACAGAAGCTCATAATATTGACGGACGAAACATCACGTACGGAGATGAAATCCGATTCCCGTCGTCCCGTCGAAAAAGTTCCTTTCTTCGCGCGGTATTGGTTCACGCGACACTCGTTAGCGCATGTGCACTACATAGTTTCGTGCAGTGTTTTTCATTAGCTGTCTCTCAACTGAGTCTTTAAACAGGAATGGCTCAGAAGGACTGGGGCCGAGCGTGTTTCTTGTGCTTGTTTTGACATGGGGTCGGCGCTGAATTCAGTGCATGGTGGATGCCTCAGATATCACGGTTGTGCCGTGTTTGTCCCACAGTTCCATGGCTTTACTGACAACTGTCACAAAGTTATCCTCGGGTAGAGGCTACAGACAAGAGAGTGTTTCCATTTATAAACAACTTAAAATGTATATGACATCAAAAATATTTCTGCTTATTCGAAAGGCCTTTAAAATACAGAAGAATAGCGTTTTTCTTTTCTATACACTTCAATATTGAGCCTCACATAGTTAAACACTTTATTCGCATTTCCTATTATTGGCTACGCCATTTATTCCTTAGTCTCAAACACTGCATTTACTTTAATATACATTCTCCATTACTTTAAAGAAAACTACAACACTTTTAAGTTTATAAGACATGTTTCGACAGAAACTTCTGTCATCTTCAGTTAATTAATGTACAAAGCGTTTACAAGTTTAATTTATAAGAAAGAAAAAAAGGCTAATTATGCTAGTAACAACGGAATGTACAAAAAACGTGACAAAGTGAGAATTAAAAGGATAGTTTTAGATTTACATGATGTAATTGCTGATTCAAGGAAGGCTGTTGTTTATGAATATGAAATGCCTCTTTTATCTTAAGTTGGAAGCTCCGTAGAGGCGTGATCTAAAATGTGAAAACAGTCTTACCGAACACAAAGCGCGACAGTGTTCGGAATTCTGAAGGTGTTTGTAAATGTGCGAGGCCCTATCACTGACTATAAAGTGTTGCACGCACGCGTGTGGAAAAATGCGTACCTGAACACTTAGTCAGTGATAGGGCCTCGCACATTTACAAACACCTTCAGAACTCCGAACACTTTTCGCGCTTTGTGTTCGGTAGACTGTTTTCACATTTTAGATCACGCCTTCTACGAGCTTCCAACTTAAGATAAAAGAGGAATTTCATATACATAAACAACAGCCTTCCTTGAATCAGCAATTACATCATGTAAATCCCAAAACTATCCTTTTAATTCTCACTTTGTCACGTTTTTTTTTGTTACATTCCGTTGTTTACTAGGCATAATTAGCATTTTTTCTTTCAACTTGTAACGCTTTGTACATTAATTAACTGAAGATGACAGAAGTTTCTGTCGAAAACATGTCTTATAAACTTAAAAGTGTTGTCTGCTTATATCAAGATCGTTTGGAAACATTCTTCCTTCTTCCTCGATAATTTTACTACGGTAGTGGTCAACTCCAAAGTCCCTGATTTCTCGACTTCCGGTCGTTCTAAGGCTTGAACCTGATTGGCTGACAATCGAGGCAGAGCATTGCAGCCTCGTTCCCTGGGCCTTTCCGGCCCTAGCCCAAAGCCAGGAAAAGGCCTTGGGAACGAGGTTGAGAGCACTGCGCGCATGCTCAGACTTGGCCAGAGTCCGCATTATGGGTGCATTTTCGTCCCTAGAGGTCGAGCTCCTTTTAGTCAGCAACAAGAATGCCGACTTTTTGGCCCGACCCCGATTTTCTGAGAGTGGGCAGAAGTTTTTCGCCTTCGTATTCTCAGCCAATCAGATTTGTCAGATTTGACGGGAAGTCCGTGAATCGCGGACTTCTAGTACTGGACTAGCCCATAGGTCGCCGATGCTTGGGGCTGACCAAAAAACCCTGAAAACTTGTGATAACATCGAATCCCTTGAAGTTTGAGGCGGATCAAAGGCTCATTGGTCGTTCGCGATCGACCTGTTTTTCAGAAACACTCTTTTAACAGATTTGATCAGTGTTTGCGTGATACAAAAGACAAACAAAACAAACAAACAAAGTACCTTGCTGAAAAACATGTTCACACCTTGAGCAGATTTTTCCATGAGAGAGGATGTCTGTATACCATAAGCAGACCAACAGCAACAAAACAAGAATCTTACTGGAACCACAAACTACTTTGTCCCAGATCCTACAAGAAAGGAATCACGATAGATCATGAACTTTACTTACAGAGGATAATGGGTTTGGGTGTATTTGAGAAAGTATATATTTAATTTAGCAGCACTTGGAGACAACATAGCACATCTTGAACAAGGCCGGCCATATATTTCAGCTCAGCGCAATTAAACCAGCCATTTTTTTTTTTAATTTATTCATATTTTATAACTGGTGGGATCTTTTTAATTATTTTAATATTATGAATTGTAAAGCGCTTTGGTCAATTAGTGGAGTTAGCGCTATATAAATTATTATTATTATTAAAACCAAAAAAATCAGTGAACTATTGAAACAGGAAAACAGGCACTAAGTGCTAACAGCACTTAGGTCTCTTTTGCAAGATTTAATATAGGAGATCGCACTGGAGCGAAATTTCAAGGCCAAATGAAACATGAAAGAGAGTAGAAAAAAAACAGAAGCCAAACGAATACAGGCTTTGGTGCTGGCCTAATACTAAGGTGGAAAACTTTCAGCCCAGCAGCTCTGTTCCAAAGTCTCTGGCAAGGCGCAAAAGTTTAAGAATCGGGCCCAGAGAATTTGTGCCATTTGTTGACTACATAACACTACAGAACATGAAACTTGCTTGTGAGGCAGCACCACCAACACATTCTTGTCAAGGTAATAGATGTCAAAGTGACCAGGATGTCTGTCCACAATGCAAAGGCTCCATGCAAATTGCATAAAATCCCTTTTCGAAAAACCTAATAATTCTTTCTGTTGAAGACACTGTTTAACATATTGATCATTTCTTCTTTAAGAAAGACGTCTTCTTTCCAACCATCATTCTGCAAGTATGCCAGCATCTTTCCAATCCCACCAAATTTTGTTTTGAATAGCAGTTTCCAGCCAGGAAACATTTATTTATTTATTCATTTATTTATTTATTTATTTTTGGAATGGCAGATTCTGACCACGAACATTTTAAATCTACTTTTGCATTGATTTTGCTTTTGTTTTACTTTTATTTTCTCTGTCCATTTTGTAGTACAAATGTTTTGTTTTGTTTAGATAAGCAAAGATAGTTTTACAATTACTTTAATTTCATTACAAGATAAATTAGTTCAATGTAAAATAACTGACCATAAACACCGACCTTTCCATGCATGAATCTGGAATATCTTCTGTAAAACCACTCTCAACCACCTTTGGATAATTCAATACACAAGAAAACAACAACTTAACAAAGAAAAAGGCAATTTCTGAGTTATCTCACCTCTGTTTCAAAAGGAGTTTAAGTGCAAAATCTTCATATGAAAATGAGTTCTGCATGCAGTTTCATCTTCATGCAAATCAAAGTCATACTCATAAGAATGGTTTTGCACTTAGACTCGCTTTGAAACAGAGGCACAAGGGAACTTAGAAATGGCCTATTACAACACAATATAAGCCTACTACTTTTTAGACTGCAAAACAGTTGTACTGTTTGCAAATCCCAGGAAAAAAAGGGGGGAACTCAAATATAAAAAGAATGGGGTGCTTACTGTACCATTTAATTTAGTTGGGTTAAAAAAGGCAGTTTTGGTATCTTCTTTAATAGGGTATTTAGCCTCAAAAGGTCCACGCCGGGAGCTTCCGTGATACCTTTTAGCTGAGAAAATCTATCAGGACATTTTAGGGTAATTTCAGAGTTGGTACCTCTTTGGGTAAAAAAACATTTAAAGTCACGCCCACCAAACAGTATCTTTATCTCAGTATCTTAGGGATGTTCTTTTATATGGTAGCCTCTCACCCAATATCAAACCTTTTTCGTGTTTGACATTTTGACAAGTTTGGAAGTTTATCACCGCAATACTTCTGTCAGAGTTTTAACTTGAATCAAATCATTCATTGTAAGTTTTTATCTGCCCAATGTATCTGTTTTAATTCTGTGTTGCCAGCGGCAGTTTTGCCCTAACTGGGTACAATTTCTTCGTAATGAGACATTACATGAAAGATAGCGAGGCTCGTTTAAGGGAGGTGGGAGACTCATTACAAAACCCCTTTTAAGAATAAAGATATATATTTTACACATTCAACCTCTTGAGTGGTAACACATCAAATGTGCCAATGCTTAACAAGTGCTTGTGAAGTTGAGCATCCTCAGTTTGGAGATAATGTTGAGCCAACTTCTCCTACAAAGCAATATAACAGCACTTTTTTCAATAAGGGTTAATTATTTCAGATTAACAATTCCTATGGTTTAAAATTATGAGCAGATTTTTCATTGTGGAACATTTTCTGTACTTGTAGGGTCACTCTAAAGTTTGAACAACGTTTCTTTATTTCATGACTGGAATGCAATAAACTAAAAAGAGTAAGTTACATAAGACAAAGGAACCTTTAGTAGCCACATGACCATACAGGTGATAAAATATCAAGACTTATCTTTAGAAACTAAGACTTCAAAAATAAATGTAATTTAACGACATCTTACTAGATGAGTTATGACAGAATATCTCTATATAAGCTACTGTGGGCATTCCCCCTTGGAGACCCAGGTGGCAGCTAGTTGGAAACAGTGCAACATTTTGGGGGTAGAAGTTTTTTTCGGAAGAAAATTTGACCTCTAAGAAGTGGAAACAGCCCCTGGGCCCCTGACCGAACCGTTCCAGAAGCTTCTGAATTCCATTTCCATGGTTCGTTGGTCAGACAAACATTTTTTGCCAATTATCGGGAAGGAAATTGATAGTAAACTCTTTGCCCAAAAATACCATGACATCCCAAACTAAGCTGCCCGCTGATCTCTAAGATGCTGACTGTGTCTGACAAGTTTAGAAAATGAATTTTCCAGTCACACACACAGGAACAAAACAAACAAGGGTCCTTTGAAATGCCTTGAATGTTTTTCACACTAGAGGACAGACAACATCGTCTGGACAGACAAATCGTCTGGGCAGTTGTTTCGGTCCGATGTGAATTCCGAGAAGGCTCAAATGCTGAAAAGTTGTCTGTCGTAAATTCGCACTACCAGGAGATATGAGCACAAATCAGTACATGTGAGCGCAAAGGAGAACTGGGCAACCCTCCAAGTTAACTTTTTTCCTTAGTGGTCATTTGGCCACTGAATGTTTATTTTTGGTCGCCAGTAAAAACTTTTAGTCGCCAAAATATGCAAATTAATTAGTTAATTAATAACAATTAACTAATAAATATATATAAAGTAATAATAAGTAATTAAAGTGCTATCCCTGAGCCAATTTTAATACATCTTTAACAACTAAATGATAATGGTTTCAAAATGTCAACACGGATGTCCTCAGCACAATGCACATGGGATGCTACAGAGTTGCAAGACTATAGTTATAGTGCAAATACCAAAAAGCAAATTTTTACTTCGGTATCTTCATGTTAGCTAAGATTACTCTGACTCAACTCACTTAAAATGTGTACCAGAAGAAACAGACAGTAATAGTAATAGAGACAGTAACAGTTTCTTCACACAAACATATAAAGGTAAGGCTGGCTGTGAAATCTACCCTCCAAAAAGCGCGAGTATGTGCGAATTTACCGCCATTTTTCCTGGGAGAAAATTTGATCAACAAAAAATGAAAAAAAAAATTAAAACATCACTTCACAAAACACAAATACTGTGGATCTTAATTCATATCCACAGAGCAAAAAGATACGTGTAGATGGCACAGATTATATAATACAGACTGCAGCAAGTAGATGATGGAAAGTGTTGACCAACATCATCACTGGCGGTATTTACTTTCTTGATCAAAACTTTAAGTAAACTTTTATTTTTGCTCGAATGTTGAAAGAGTTCTTGAATGACAAAAACGAAAACTTAAACTGGATTAATGACAACAGAAGTGTTCACGCTTGAATCGTTTTTAGTAATATTACAAACAATTCAAGCGTTAAAGGTAAAACATGCGAATTGAATGAGAAATATAATAAGCTTGAATATTGTTTCGTATCAATGAAAACTGTGTTATTTTACAAGATATAAAACACATCCAGGTTCTAATTTGATCTCACAATAATTATATCTTTACAATTACGAAGTCCCTTTCCATTGCTGTATTTATCATTTATGTTTATGGCACAATTTAAATACGGCAAATGTTCGCACTATTATGTCACTTGGCAGTTTTGCTGCGCTTTGGATGGAAGTGTTTTTGCTTCTGCTGTAACAAGATGTACTTCTCAAAATTAATACACTGTAGATCCGGTCACTGTTGGCCTTCCAAATTTCCAATCAATTTGAAAGCTTTTACACTTTCTCGTTTTTTTTTTTTTTTTTTTTGATCGCGTGCATTGTCTCACGTTCACAGGTAAAATTATCACGTCCTAATGTTTACTCTAGTGGAACGAAGTTCGTAGCATACTGTAAATTCGTTCTTTCTTGTGATGCCTCGTTGGGTTCTTGAAATTTAACGGTTGAAACTTTATTCTATTTTGTCTCAGTTTCAGTAGATTAAAATGGCAAATTAAGTTAAATTTAGCAAGTAAATTCATAATGCTCACAGCAATTTTTTGAAGGGGTCCGTATTATTTATCAACGTTGATTTCTCGCCGCAAGGAAATGGGACTAGCAAGAGAGTGAGGTTTTATGGGAAGTTTCAACATGGCGGAACTCAAGAAGAAGTCAGCGAAATCGGCGAAAAAACAAAGCGAAGTGTTCGAAAAAAAACAAAACGCGGTCAGAATAAGAACTAACGACATTCGCACCTGTACTTGCATCAAATGAAGAGCAAGATAAGCCCTGGGCCCTTGTACTGGAAACGATGGCGTTAAAAAAAAGCTCAAACGATGTTTTGTTCCGGTGAAAAGTTTGCTATACATGTGCAGCGTGGTGGCCATTTGCTTTTACAACACAACTTGAACCTAGTGCCAGTCAACCCTCCAAGTTGCGACCATTTTAGTCACCATGGCAACTAGAATTTTGAAGCTGGCAACTAACTTGAAGCGGAAGTCGCCAGCCCGGCGACTAAAATCAACGTGATAAAAATACGGACCCCTAAAAAAATGCTGTGAGCATTATGAATTTACTTGCTAAATTTAACTTAATTTGCCATTTTAATCTACTGAAACTGAGGACAAAAATAGAATAAAGTTTCAACCGTTAAATTCCAAGAACCCAACGAGGCATCACGAGAAAGAACGAATTTACAGTATGCTAATTTCGTATGCAATGAACTTCGTTCCACTTGAACATTAGGACGTGATAATTTTACCTGTGAACGTGAAACACTGCACGCAATAAAAAAAAAGACGAGAAAGTGGAAAAGCTTTGAAATTGATTGGAAATTTGGAAGGCCAACAGTGACTGGATCTACAGTGTATTAATTTTGAGAAGTACATCTTGTAACAGCGGAAGCAAAAACACTTCATCCAAAGCGCAGCAAAAACTGCCAAGTGACATAGTAGTGCGAACATTTGCCGTATTTAAATTGTTGCCCTAAACATAAATGATAAATACTGCAATGGAAAGCGACTTCGTAATTGTAAAGATATAATTATTGTGAGATCAAATTAGAACCTGGATGTGTTTTACGTCTTGTAAAATAACACAGTTTTCATCGATACGAAACAATATTCAAGCTTATTATATTTCTCATTCAATTCGCATGCTTTAATGCTTGAATTTTTGTAATATTACTAAAAACAATTCAAGTGTGAACACTTCTCTTGTCGTTAATCCAGCTAAAGTTTTCGTTTTTGTCATTCAAGATACTCTTTCAACATTCGAGTAAAAATAAAAGTTTACTTAAAGTTTTGATCAGAAAGTAAATGCTGCCAGTGATGATGTTGGCCAACACTTTCCATCATCTAGTTGCTGCAGTCTGTATTATATAATCTGTGCCATCTACACTTATCTTTTTGCTCTGTAGATATAAATTAAGATCCACAGTAATTCTGTGTTTTGTGAAGTGATGTTTTTTTTTTCATTTTTGTCGATCAAATTTTCTCCCGGGAAAAATGGCGGTAAATTCGCACATACTCGCGCTTTTTTGGCGCGTAGATTTCACAGCCAGCCTTACCTTTATATGTTTGTGTGAAGAAACTGTTATTGTCTCTATTACTATTACTGTCTGTTTCTTCTGGTACACATTTTAAGTGAGTTGAGTCAGAGTAATCTTAGCTAACATGAAGATACCGAAGTAAAAATTTGCTTTTTGGTATTTGCACTATAACTATAGTCTTGCAACTCTGTAGCATCCCATGTGCATTGTGCTGAGGACATCCGTGTTGACATTTTGAAACCATTATCATTTAGTTGTTAAAGATGTATTAAAATTGGCTCAGGGATAGCACTTTAATTACTTATTATTACTTTATATATATTTATTAGTTAATTATTATTAATTAACTAATTAATTTGCATATTTTGGCGACTAAAAGTTTTTACTGGCGACCAAAAATAAACATTCAGTGGCCAAATGACCACTAAGGAAAAAAGTTAACTTGGAGGGTTGCCAGTTCTCTTTGCGCTCACATGTACTGATTTGTGCTCATATTCTTCTGGTAGTGCGAATTTAAGACAGACAACTTTTCAGCATATGGCCTTCTCGAATTCACATCAGACGAACAAATGCCAGACGATTTGTCTGTCCAGACGATTTGTCTGTCCTCTAGTGTGAAAACATTCAATGATTTCAAATGACCTGTTTTGTTTTTGTTGTGTGTGACTGGAAATCATTTTCTAAACTTGTCAGACACGCAGCATCTTCAGAGACTCAGGGGCAGCTAGTTGGGATGTCATGGTATTTTTGGGCAAAAGTTTACATCAATTCCTTCCCGATAATTGGCAAAAAATGTTTGTCTGACCAAGAAATGGAAATGAATTCAGAAGCTTCTGGAACTGGTTCGGTCAGGGGCCCAGGGGCTGTTCCACTCTTAAGGTAAATTTTCTTCCGAAAAAACTTCTACCCAAAAATGTTTGCACTGTTCCAACTAGCTGCACCTGGGTCTCCAAGGGTGAATGCACAGTAGTTATATAGAGATATACTGCATAACTCATCTAGTAAGGTGTAGTTAAATTACAATTTGATTTATTGAAGTCTCAATTAATGAAGATAAGTCTTGATATTTTATCACCTGTATGGTCATGTGGCTACAAAGGTTCCTTTGTCTCATGTAACTTTACTCTTTTAGTTAATTGCATTCCAGATCATGAAATAAAGAAACATTGTTCAAACTTTAGACCTACAGCTACAAAAAATGTTCCACAAATGAAAAATCTGCTCATAATTTTAAACCATAGGAATTGTAAATCTGAAATAATTAACCCTTATTGAAAAAAGTGCTGTTATATTGCTTTGTAGGAGAAGTTGACTCAACATTATCTCCAAACTGAGGATACACAACTTCATAAGCACTTGTTAAGCATTGGCACATTTGATGTGTTACCACTCAAGAGGTTGAATGTGTAAAATAAAAAACTTTATTCTTAAAAGGAGTTTTGTAATTAAGTCTCCCATCTCCCTAAAACAAGCCTTGCTATCTCTTATTCTCTGATGTCTCATTTCCAAGAAATTGTACCCAGTTAGGGTAAAACTGCCGCTAGCAACGCAGAATTAAAACAGACATTGAGGCCAGATAAAAAATGACGATGAATGATTTGACTTGAGTTAAAACTCTCGACCCCAAAATTAAAAAATTGCAACATGTCAAACATGAAAAAGGTTTGAAATTGGATGGAGTACTCCCATATAAAAAGACGGGGAAGCTCATCAAAAATTTTGAAAAGAATCCCTAAGATGCTGAGATAAGTTACTGTTTGGTGGGTGTGGCTTGTAATGTTTTTTTACCTTAAGAGATACCAACTCTAAAATTACTCTAAAAAAGCTCCGTTGTGGACCTTTTGAGGCTCAGTACCCTAATAAAGAGATACCAAAACTGCCTTTTTTTAACCCCAACTAAATTAAAGGGTACAGCAAGCACCCCCATTCTTTTTATATTGAGTCCCCCCCCCCCCCCCCTCTTTTTGTTCTGGGATTTGCAAATAGTACAACTGTTTTGCAGTCCAAAAGTAGAGTAGTAGGCTTATATTGTGTTGTAATAGGCCATTTCTAAGTTCCCTTGTGCCTCTGTTTCAAAGCAAGTCTAAGTGCGAAAACCATTGTAATTACGACTTTGATTTTCATGAAGATGAAACTGGCATGCAGAACTCATTTTCATATGAAAGGTTTTGCACTTAGACCTCCTTTTGAAATAGAGGTTAGAGAACTCAGAAATGGCCTTTTTTCTTTGTTAAGTTGTTGTTTTCTTGTGTATTGTATTATCCAAAGGTGGTTTGAGAGTGGTTTTACAGAAGATATTCCAGATTCATGCATGGAAAGGTCGGTTGTTTATGGTCAGTTATTTTACATTGAACTAATTTATCTTGTAATGAAATTAAAGTAATTTGTAAAACTATCTTTGCTTATCTAACAAAACAAAACATTTGTACTACAAAATGACAGAGAAAATAAAAGTAAAACAAAAGCAAAATCAATGCAAAAGTAGATTTAAAATGTTCGTGGTCAGGATCTGCCATTCCAAAAATAAATAAATAAATAAATGAATAAATAAATAAATGTTTCCTGGCTGGAAACTGCTATTCAAAACAAAATTTGGGTGGGATTGGAAAGATGCTGGCATACTTGCAGAATGATGGTTGGAAAGAAGACGTCTTTCTTAAAGAAGAAATGATCAAATATGTTAAACAGTGTCTTCAACAGAAAGAAATTATTAGGTTTTTCGAAAAGGGATTTTATGCAATTTGCATGGAGCCTTTGCATTGTCGACAGACATCCTGGTCACTTTGACATCTATTACTGTACCTTGACAAGAATGTGTCTGTGGTGCTGCCTCACAAGCAAGTTCATGTTCTGTAGTGTTATGTAGTCAACAAATGGCACAAATTCTCAGGGCCCGATTCTTAAACTTTTGCGCCTTGCCAGAGACTTTGGAACAGAGCTGCTGGGCTGAAAGTTTTCACCTTAGTATTAGGCCAGCACCAAAGCCTGTATTCATTTGGCTTCTGTTTTTTTTTTAACTCTCTTTCATGTTTTCATTTGGCCTTGAAATTTCGCTCCAGTGCGATCCCCTATATTAAATCTTGCAAAAGAGACCTAAGTGCTGTTAGCACTTAGTGCCTGTTTTCCTGTTTCAATAGTTCACTGATTTTTTTTGGTTTAATTGGCTGAGCTGAAATATATGGCCGGCTTGTTCAAGATGTGCTGTGTTGTCTCCAAGTGCTGCTAAATTAAATATATACTTACTCAAATATCCTCTGTAAGTAAAGTTCATGATCTATCGTGATTCCTTTCTTGTAGGATCTGGGACAAAGTAGTTTGTGGTTCCAGTAAGATTCTTGTTTTTGTTGCTGTTGGTCTGCTCATGGTATACAGACATCCTCTACTCATGGAAAAATCTGCTCAAGGTGTGAACATGTTTTTCAGCAAGGTATGTTGTTTGTTTGTTTGTCTTTTGTATCACGCAAACACTGATCAAATCTGTAAAAGAGTGTGTTCTGAGAACAGGTCGATCGCGAAGGACCAATGAGGCTTTGATCCGCCTCAAACTTCAAGGGATTCGATGTTATCACAAGTTTTCAGGGTTTTTTGGTCAGCCCCAAGCATCGCGACCTCTGGGCTGGTCCAGTACTAGAAGTCCGCGATTCACGGACTTCCCGTCAAATCTGACAAATCTGATTGGCTGAGAATACGAAGCGAAAACTCTGCCCACTCTCAGAAAATCGGGTCGGGCAAAAAAGTCGCCATTCTTGGTGCTGACTAAAGGAGCGCGGCCTCTAGGGACGAAAATGCACCCATAATGCGGACTCTGGCCAAGTCTGAGCATGCGCGCAGTGCTCTCAACCTCGTCCCAAGGCCTTTTCCCTGGCTTTGGACCAGGGCGGAAAAGGCCGCAATGCTCTGCCTCGATTGTCAGGCAATCAGGTTCAAGCTAGAACGACCGGAACGTCGAGAAATCAGGGACTTTCGAGTTGACCACTACCGTAGTAAAATTATCGAGGGAGAAAGAAGAATGTACATTAAGGTAAGTACAGGGTTTGAGACTAAGGAATAAATGGTGTAGCCAATAACAGGAAATGCGAATAAAGTGTTAACTATGTAAGGCTCAATATTAAAGTGTATAGAAAAGAAAAACGCTATTCTTCTGTATTTTAAAGGCCTTTTAAATAAGCAGAAAATATTTTTGATGTCATATACGCTTTAAGTTGTTTATTAATGGAAACACTCTGTTGTCTGTAGCCTCTACCCGAGGATAACTTGTGACAGTTGTCAGTAAAGCCATGGAACTGTGGGACAAACACGGCACAACCGTGATATCTGAGGCATCCACCATTCACTGAATCCAGCGGCGACCCCATGGCAAGTCGTCACAAGCACAAGAAATACGCTCGGCCCTAGTCCTTCTGAGCCATTCCTGTTTAAAGACTCAGTTGAGAGACAGCTAATGAAAAACGCTGCACGAAACTATGTAGTGCACATGCGCTAACGAGTGTCGCGTGAACCAATACCGCGCGAAGAAAGGAGCTTTTTCGACGGGACGACGGGAATCGGATTTCATCTCCGTACGTGTTGTTTCGTCCGTCAATATTATGGGCTCCTGTATAGAGTCGACGAAAGGTTTCAAAGAGATCATGAAAGCGAATATTTACGATAACCCATAACAAGATGTATGTAAAGAGACGTATGGAAGACACTTTTTTGTAGGCAATTTTCACCCTCGGAATTGAGTATTAAAACAAAAAAGATGATAAAACGAAAAACAAATAATAGAAGAAAAAAAACTAGCTGCTTTATGTTCGGTGTGAATGTGAATCAGTCTTAGAAGAAAACAAAAAACAGCGGCCTTGCGAAGAAAAGCAAGTTCTTGGTTCAAGATGCCTCTTGCCTTGTTATAAAAAACTAAGGAAGAGGGAAACTTTGAGTCAGATTCAGGCATGTATTATGAATTAAAGCCCTTGCCAAACGGAGTCGCAAGTAGACACAAGTTAATAAACTTGCGTCTTGCGACTCCATTTGGCCAGGCCTTGCGTGCACTTGCGTTGACTTGCGATGACTTGCGTTTACTTTGGTCGACATCAAATTTGCACGCAAGTCAAACAAGTTTTTCACCGTTTGGCCACCGAACCCGAGTCAACGCAAGTTGAGTGACGTAAATTACATTCTCGTCCCCAGAGCCCACGATCCTTCTGGCCTGTGGCAGGGATCGAGGACTATGGTTTGACCCGATTTTCTGAGCATGGGGCAGAGTATTCGTTTCGCGTTTTCAACCAATCAGATTTGCTAGATTTGACGTGCATCGCGGACTTCCGGTGTTGGACCAAACCAGAGGCCCTCGATCCTTGACACAGGCCAGAAGGATCGTGGGCTCTGGGGTGACGAGAATGCGTAAATTAACCTATTATTAGCCAATGAAATAGAGAACAGTCTGCCTTGAAAATGCGACTCGCGTATACTTGTGAGGAAACTTGCGAGTCCGTTTGGCCACCCAACGCAAGTCTCTACGCAAGTTCAACTTGCGTCCATTTGCGACTATTTGCCGGTCCGTTTGGCCAGGGCTTGACTCTGACGTTAGTGAAGTGCCTTTTACTCCATCTGTACACTCTGCACGACGGAGATTCTTTTCTCTTTCCATCCGTCTCTCTGTCAGCAGAAAGAGAAGGGAATGTCCTTTTAGCAAAGACAACTTGAAACAAGTTGTTAAAAGTTGAAGCTGGAAACGCGAATCGTGTCTCGACAAGACATTAAAATTACTGATAAAAAAATGCTCCTTGCAAGAGGAAGGTTTCAAGTGAATAATCGAAGAGAGAGAATGGAAATTAATTTTTGGCGATTTTTCCGAGACACCAACACAAAAGTTGACGTCTATCACGGTTTTAAGATGTTGTCACGCCGACCACGTGAACACCCAAAAATACAGGTAATTATGAACAAAAGTAAGATATTTTATCAAGGTTTGGGAATATAAATCATAACTTTAAGAGATCACGACTGGCATGCTCATAACAGTGTCTCTTTGAAGCGCGAAAAAAAAGAGAAAAGGTCACAGTATTTGAGGCAGTGTCTGGGGTCTTGAAATAGAATTGGCAAAAGCCTGGCAAAGCAATGCCGGAATAACGCGGTTACACTTCACTTAGCCCAGGAGACAACTCAGAACAGGCTACAATATTATGAAAGAAGCGTTTCGATTGCTGTCGGGAGAAATCACTGAGTTGTGTTATTTTTTATATAGAATCGCCAAAACGGCGTGCTTCGCTGGAAGATGTTTTGAATTAATGACAATCACCGACATGTAAACAGGAACAGACGATTGGAGAAACAGAGGAAGACTTGACTTGTAAAAAGTTTAAATTTAACCATCTGCAGGTTCATACTTACATGAACTATTTCTACCTAGACGAAATGCAGGAAAACTAAGCAATGTTCTCGGACAATGTCTTTTGTTTGCACGAATTACACCGGATGTCCGGTTTATATTGGTCATGTGAACTTTCAGGATTACCCGGAACACAGCAACCTTGCGTGACAAGAACCGGAAAAAATAGATCACGCTTTTCGCGACAAAACCGGAACACAAATTAATAATCTGCGGTAAATGTTATACCCAGAATATAATCTGCAGATGTTTGACGTTAAGATTATATTTAAACGCTCCCCTTTTTTGTAAGTTACGAGATAGCAGGTAAAATGAAACAAAGCACTATAATATTTCGAATGATTTGGTACTCTGAGCACAGTTATATCAGAAGCCGGGCTCTCATTTTGATATTGTTTTTTTTTAGTGATATACCATCAAGTTTATCGAAGGGATAGTTGTTCAATCAGGGATCGTAATTAAGCGAAATATTAAAATGTGTTATAGTCCAGTTCAAACCGGAAAATAGCACCCCTCGCTTAGCCTGGCAATTTAGCTCAATCATTTGCTATAATAAACGTTTGCCCGAAATCAGGGCTCCTTTTACCAAACAAGAGGAAGTGGTTTTTAATCGAATAGTTGTTTCCTTATAACTTAAAATTGCGCAACGACTGAATGGGAGCGTTTCACGCCGTTTGACCCAAGCTTTGTGCCCTTTTGCACGGCCCAGTTTCGCAGAATTTGTCAAGAGCGTGACCAAATATTTCTCAGAAATCACATTGTCTTTGTGTTACTTTCATTTCACTGAGATCTAAATTTCTGGCACTCTACCATATTCTTGAAATGTATCAGAAATAAATTAACGAAAAAATGGTTTCGCTCGCAACTGGAAGAAATTTTATTTGGCCTCCAAAATATGCGAACGGTCTTTCGTTGACGTCTTCGTTTACATGCTCTTTGTCATCAAACCAACAGTTTACAATTGTGCAATTCTGCGTGATTCCACTGCCAAGTTTAGTGATCGAATTGATTTTTGTCGTTCTAGCGTTGCAATATTGCAGCCCATCTCATATCTCTTGCGTTGTTCAGGCTTTTTCAAGGCGACTCGGTCGAATATCGTGACGAGACCTCAGTGTCTGTTAATTAGGACGAACACAACGCCACCATTCTCCCTAAAACATGCGAACATACTCTGTTGAAAGAGACCTCAGACCTTTCTAACATGTTTTATAGACGGAAATTCTAGCGACTTCGTTCGGAAATGGCGCTAAAATGAAGCTGGTTTTTGCTGCAGGAACGCAGCAAACTCGCAACAGTCGCCTGTGTAAACAGACCTTAAAATGGCCTGAGGCGATAATTTTACCTTTGAAGCTGCAACTCGGCTGCCTCCTCGTTTTCACCCGAAAGAGGGTCGTTCTTTCCTGATAAAAACTTATGCACACTCTTTGCTATTTAGTAAAAGATATCACGTTCGGTTCCCATAGCATTTAGTTCCGTTTTGCCCCAGTTAATTGCAGTATACTGGACCATACAGGAATATTCTTTTGTTTGTTGACGCAGGAGTTATCAGAAACACGAAATTATGGATCGTTTTGAAAGAAGGGACAGTTTATACACTTCAATTTCACACTCCTTGTACTTTCTGAAGAAACATCGTCATGACAATCTGTTGTTAATTTTAAGAAATTCTCTTAGAAGACGTGAAGGTAACAAAAGTTGAATGTTTCTCGGGGCTCTGTAACGTTCCGTGTCCGTCAGCACTGAGCACAGTCATATTTATAGGTACTCTATACTGCATATCACTGAAACTGCACAAAACTGAAAACGTTAGAGGTTGAGGAAAACAAACAGCTAAATACAGGACAACAGATTTACTATGCGCGTCGCTTCTTTCATTGGCCTTGCCGGATTTCTTTGAAGACGCGTTTGAATATATTGGATTTCTCCGAAATCAGAGGTGGATAAAAATTGGTCTTAACTGAATTCTTAGTGGTCAAGCCCACCATAAAAACAATACGAGGAAAAATTGAAAAGTAAACGACTTGTTAACGCCCAGAAAACAATCCGATACAGTCGTTCCAAATATGCGATCTGCGTAGTTTCTACTCGTGACCAGCTTGTGAGGGCAGATTTCATTGTTCCGGGTTTAATCTCGTGCGTGGGATCTCTATATTACAATCAGTTTTGTTCCCTTTAGATTAAAGTCCGGACAGAACCCGTGCTGCACTGGTGATTCCAATTTTATACAGCTACTTTGATTAGTTAATCATGAATTATTGCTGTTGATGCGCCATTGGAGAGTCGGACCACTCTTCATATCATGGTAAGAAGCAGTAGATTCGAGTGAAGTTCTCAGTAACTAGCATATATTTTATTTCATATTAACAGGACCAGTCAACAGCACTTGTGCCATTAGCCTTTTTTCGTGGATGTTACATTGCTTTTGGAATTCAATACGGATCTACAGCTTTCCAAACTTTTATATCGTTTTCAAAGCACTTGACGATTGCGTGACATTTCACAGGGTACCGGAAGCACATTTCATATGCAGGTTTTCCAGGAATCGCGACGCCGTTCCCAGAAGAAAAAGCGAAAACAGAAAAGTCAATATTTACCATAATTGCTAATGTTTTGATGCTTAAAATAGATTTCTCGTTCCCACTCTTGGGAGTTTCCCATCAAATTAAGGGATCTATAAAGAAGCCCCGGGAACATGTGTCTCAATCACAAGGCGGGAAACCATGCAAAGCGATCATCTTTGGCGAAATTTAAGAACAAGAACGATGTCTGCCGAATTTGACGGAGGATATCAACAACAGAATTTTAATCAACAATTCTCAGCTAGTTTTAATCACGATCTTTTCTCAAGCAATAGCGTAAGTATTGTAAAACATGAATATAAACTTCCGAAGGTTTCCGCTGGGGGAAACGATTCGGAAGGCTTGTACAATTTACTGGAAGAATCTTTTCAAGCGATGACTTAGAAAACAATCTGTTAACGATGGGGAGAAGCAACATATCATTAGCTGAATTTTTGGTGAAATAATGATTTTAAAGCTCACGTTTTGGGGGCGAAAGCTTTTAAATTGGCGAATTTAACCGTTCGTTGCCGAGTTCATGAACACAAAGATAACCTTGTGATTTCCAACACTTGTTGATTAAAAGAAGTGATGCAGAGGGCAGCCATGGAAAAAAAATTCCCGCCTCTGATACCGAGCCCTCCTTAATTATGTTATATCTGGGTTTTTTCCACGAAGAATTTTGCCGTCGAATGATTTTAATACTACACACTGAAGTGTGCAAACAAACAAAGGCGAGTTTTATCATGTGAGTGCAGTCTTGCGTTTCGTCATATTTCGATGACCACAACCCACATATAACTGATTTACTGTTAAATCTAGTAACAATGTAATTTTTTATTCTTGGATATAGTCGCTACTCTTCACTACAACTGAAACAACAGAAGGCAATGGCGAAAACGATCAGCCTGAATCTACCCAGGTGAAAATGGAATTGAAGGAGAAGATTAAATTGAAATGCTTGGAGAGAGGCACTGAGATGCCCACGATAGAGGAAATGACAAGAACTGAACTACCAAAACCTGTAAGTTACCGCTAAAAGTAGTGAATATTTGTTACGGGATAAGCACAACACGGATCGACTTCTCTGAGCGGTCGTTTTAAGTAAATAACCAACTTGAATGAGATGCTCCTAAGTTCGTTTATGAAGCCACATTATAAGTTTTGTAAGTGACAATGAGAGGGCTGCGATTCTATGTACCCGACTATATTTGTTCGTTTTGTTTCGCTGTTTTGCTCGAAACATTTCTGACGTGAAAGGAACAGTAATTTTCTTGAAGTCGTTGACTATTAGATGAATTAATTATTGTAGGAACTTTAAGGGGTTAAACCTGATAGTTTAAAGTTCCTTTTATATCACATAATTCATATTGATCTGAGAACAGTTGTTTTCAAATGCAGTTTCTTTGCCCGTTTTTTCCGACATGTCGAAGTTGGAAAAAGAAATAATTATCAAAACTGAAATTTTCGTTGCTTTGTTTGTGTTCTTTAGATCTCCGAGCGAAACCCAAGTGCAATATTTCACTTTTTACTATTCGGTCTTGTTCCCTTGTACGCGCGTGCTTTGTTTCGGTTTCAATTTGGCGGGGGACATCGCTACGAAAACAACCTGTTTGCGTCATTAAATGGGGATATAGGGGATACTAGGGGAAACTGAAGATTTGTTTTTATGTTTTTTGTGATACGGAATATCCCGAATATATTTTTCTAAACTTCTATACTGAAAAGAAATCCTTCTAACCTTCATTACTGACTTACCACACTTGGTTTGCGTTTTGAATAGAGAATCAAAGAAGAAGACCCTGAAGTCATCAAGAAAAGGAGGGAGCGAAACAAGATTGCCGCCATGAAATGCCGGAGACTAAAGAGGGAGCGAATCGAAAAGTTAGAAAAGGTACAACTCCCCATTACTTTATTACTCAGACTTGCATATACGACTGAATTACTGAAAGTAAATAAAAGGCAAGAAAACGCATTTAAACTAATCAAAGGGCCTTTTCTCGGGAACTTAATTCAGTACAGTCCTTATTGAACACGGGGAAACACTCAAGAGATTCTTTAAGTTGTGTTACTAGAAACGATTTTAGAAGAGAGGACTTATTTTTAGTTTCACTCCAGTCGCGCCATACGGCAACGTGTGTACCATCCTCTAAGACGTGTCATTTTATATAGGGGTTGCCGTGATTACATTAAGTTATTCCGGTGCTGAAATTTCAAGGCAGACGGAAATGGACCTCAATTTTGTTGGATCATAGAACATGTCTCCCCAGGCTGATTAAAGCCCTTTTCCTTCGTAGCTGCCATCTTTTTTCATTGTAAACACAATCACTACGCATGCCCAAGTTGTCTTGTCAGCCCGCGCTGAAATTCCATTCGCATTACGTGTTTTCGGGCAGGAATTCCCCGTGTGATCATCCCCTCAAATAGAAGACAACTGACAGCAGATTTGGTTTACTTCTGTCTGTATCAAATGATAGCTGAGAATTGGTCAAAATTTTAATTGTCTTTTATATTAGCTTTCACCAAGTTTTTTACATCTCTATTTTCGCGAAATTCCTTTGTTTTGCACATATGTTAACTAGACTTTTCATTTCTTAAACCTCATTTGATTGTCACAAGAAATCTTGTCTTTACCTCTTTCATGCCGTTGGGAAGCTCTCTGATTGGTTTTAAAAACTCTTGCATGTCGCGTTCTGTAGCCAATCAGGTGTTTGCGCAATCTTTTTCCAACCAATCAGAGGCGTTTGGCTGCGCGCGGCACTGTTAGCTTTTCGTTACTATTCCAAGTTGTTATTGGACCCTTTTGGCTTGTTACGTCGTATTCTTTTAATTGGTTGAATTGATTGCCCTAAGTGCCTCTGCGTAGGAGTGCTTATGGCAACTACAAGAAAATCCACGCTATTAACTACTTATTAACCGAGAGTGGGATCTTTACCCGAGGTGGGGGGGGGGGGCGCTCCCTTATATAGGCTATATAGGTGTGTGGGGCCCGAAGGGCAGGGTAACTGTACCAGGGTAATTGTACCAGCCGTAATGGTCATAAATGGGGTATAAAAGTTTTGGCCAGGTCGTAAATAGGATAAGGGTTTGAAAAGTGGGCCGCACACCCACACCCAACCTTTTTAAGAGTAACCGTCGGGGTTTTACGGGAAAAACTGTGACCGAGGCCCGGCCTTATTGATCGAGCGATAACGAGGTCAATACGGAAAGGCCGAGGCTTGAAATTTCCCCTTAAGACCGTCAGTTTGAGGATTTTTTTAAGTTGTTTTTTGTACAGCTGTTCACTTTAGTTCTACAGGCCATAATGCGCGCGCGTTTAGTTTTGCTACAAACACAAGCCATATAGTAAATTCAGTTAATTTCATTTACTTCATGCCTGGATATATATGTACGGACTAACATGTATTTTGTTTTATTACAGCGGACAAACAAATTGCAAGAAAGTAATAGGAAAATGCAACTTGAAAAAGAGAACCTTAGGAGAGAATATCTACTTCTTTCCACCTTCTTAAGAAACCACTCGTGCTCGCGTAACCCAAATGGAATCTCTGTTGGCACTTGGAACACATCGTCTTGTGGTGAACAGGTTCAACCTGATCCTGATGTTCTAATGTACCTCAATGTCGAACAATAGACTTCTTTATAAGCAAACCTTGGCTTGAACAATTAAGTGAACTTATGGAAGCTTTTAACTAATCATATCTTAAAGATATATATTTAAATCTTTGGATTTCCGAAGGTGCCCTTAGGACTATTAATAATTAAGCGTGTCCCGTCTCTTATTACAGTATCGGTGACGCATTGTTTTATAAAGCGATTACGATCAAAACGCTTCATTGTTCATTTATTTTTTTTGGTCTGCAATGGCAGGAGAAGAAACAGATCTGATGTAGCAATTTCATTGTTTTTGCTGTCCATCCAAAGTAATCTGTCAGATGTGGTTAGATTTTTAATTTGTAGGAAAAAAACTTGGTGGTGTAAATGATCTTTTTTAACATTAATAGTGAACGTAAAACAAATAGAAGAATTGAAGATCATGTACGCGGGGCCCCTTTCCGAGTCATCTTTTCTAGGCAAAGCTGTTTTATAACATTTATAATTAACTTAGCCAACTCTTGTAAACGAATAACAGATTAAAATATAAGAAAAAAATGTAATGTTTTATCGCCAGTACATCAAGAACATTTTTCTGGGTTCTGTTTCTAAAATCCCAAATGTGAATCGCTTTTTCAAATGGTAGCTTCTCTACCAAAACGATCAAAGTTCGACAATTAGCCATCATCGTTTGCGTTTCTTACACGACACAGAAGTTGGTTATTCCACTTCTTGTGTTTTGTTTGATAAATTCTCGTTGCCGTCGTCATTACCATTTCTTCGACTGTGACTGGTTTAAAATTCTCCTATTTTCGACTGATTCAACTGCCAATTCTTGCCCAGGGGTTATTGAACAGTTTGTTCTCGGAAAGTTCAACTGATAAGCCAATCACATTCAAAGTTGTAGTTTAATTTCAGACCGACATTAAACAATTTACGTCTCCTTTTTCTTTTAATGCAAATTTTCCCTTTCTTTCGCAACTTGGCTATTCTTCTTTTCTCGGTAATTGTAATTTCATCCCAATAGGTATAAATTTTTGCGTAGCAACGGCCATAGCGACGGTTTACAGTCAGAAAGTGACCACAAATGTAGATCAGTTTCAACAAATATGAACAATACTTTGTGGAAAAGCTGTTAAGCTATACACAACTGGATAATTGTAATCACATGTCAAAAGTGCTGGCTGAATCACCATCACAGGCTCATTCATTTCCCCTATAAAAAGAACTATTTCCTTCAACTGCAGTAACCTTTTACAAAATATAACAACAATTACATTCCCCCAATACGCAACCTTCAAATGCCCCCTCCCCTCCCCCAACTTCCTGTCTTGTTAAATGCTTAATCCGCACGAGGGAGCTTCAACACGCTGTTAATGCAATTTCTTTATATTTGTGACAAAAGCCCCACTCACTCCCTTGTGGGAGCATTTCTTCAACTCTGATGAGGCGTAGCCTCGTTTTGGTGCTAAGTTTGCGTTGGTCCTCTGCTTTGTAAATTTTCGTTTTTCGTGTCCAAATTTGGAAAGCGTGTTGAGTTCGTGTTATTTTTGAACTTGAAATTGTTTACAGCTTGCATTTTTTGATAAGGATAGATTTAACTGTCAAAACGAAACAAAACAGAAACTTACAAGATGTGCTTGTTTGAAAGTCAAGTCCTGTTTTATGAAAGAGCAGGAACTGCTTGTGTCAATGCTATCAATGCTCAAAAGGGGGAGTTTGATTACCATAGCAATTACTTTTTTCAGTAAAACCTTCAAAATTTATTTTCTCTTCATGAGTGCAATCGCACATAATTGGTCTTTCTTCGCTACATTTAAACAAACGTTTTGGTCCCTTTTAGTCTGTTGGGCTGCCTTATTGGTAAATAAGACTTCGTGTCGTCCAATTCAGTTTGTAATCACGCTCGTGATAAACAAATCGGACTCAGTCGTCCGATTTTGTTATCACTCGTATGATTACAAACCGAATTGGACTCCACTCCGGTCCTGTTACCATTACTTAGCATTAACGGTGCAGAACTACCCAACACTCCATCTCAGAGATGTTTCTAACCAAACACTTTATTTATATTTCGAAGCGTTGAACCGTAATCTTCGAAATTCTAACACATTATCTCTTCCATCGACTAAAAAAAGATCGGCAACTATAAGAAAAAACATAACATAAAATACTGGCAAAATTTTTTTTTCGAATTCTTATCAAAAGTGTGTTAAAATTTTCAGGGCCGGAGAATTGCAAAAGCGCAGAAAGTGATATGCTTTACGGGCAAAATGAGATGACACTTTTTTTACGCGGTTTATTAATAACAATTAATACCGAAAAGTAAAAGCGGGGAGTAAAAGTTACATTGGTCATCATGTTTGGATCAGAGGGTATTTATTGGCTTTTTCAGTATCAGATTCAGGTTTACAACTTACTACAAAAGAACTTCGCGGTCATTATTTACCACGCAATGGACCCCCAAGACGGCGTGACGACTCAAAGAGCGCTCAAGAAGACTAGCTATTGGTTTCTGGACAACCATTACAAGACAATTAACGTAGATCTCAGTAAAGGGAAAGATGGATCGTGAACTCTGTGAGTTTATTTAGCCAGAAATAAACTGAAACGTCGCTAATGAGTCCTGCTTATTTACAAAGGAAACAGCTTCTTCAAGCGTAGTACATCAAGTTGGCTTTCTTTTTGGCATTCACTTCCATGATGCCGTCCATGTAATCTTCATGAATTACCTCAGTGGCTTCACGACGTAAAGCAATCATACCCTGTAAGAGAACAAGCGATCATTGTGATGAAAAGAATACATGATCATATGGCTTACTCTTACAGGTCGTTTTCACGTGACGTCATCACTTTCTAAGGGAGAGGAGCCACCAACGTTTTGTCCTCATCAGGCATTAGAGGCGCTATATTTATATCTGTTTACAATTTTACAGCTCAATAGAGTGCTTCGTTTGAAAACCAGAGCATTTTCAATTTCAGGGTTATGGAGGTGCGTGACACAACGCTACCGTCGAGTTTGAGCATTAGGAAAAGTGCTTATGTGAATGGCTGCTAATCAGTCTTCTTGACAGCCAAAGTAAGTTCCAGATGTTTAAACCATTTTCCGGCCACGAATGTACACTAAAATGGCGTTTTCATACTGGGCTCTGTAAAATTCTGCGAAACTCTTTGTCGAATGTCTTAAGTTTGGGGATACGCACAGGCCTAAAACTTGAACATCACCTTTTCTTAGCTTTTTTCACTGGATGGTATTCGACTTATCTTTTAATTGCGTGACAGTGAAAACAATCTATAGACCAAGATGGCATTTTGGAATCGTTTGGTCACTGGTTTTTTAGTTGGGTATCACTGCTCACTGGAAGACCATTCTTGCAATGAATGATACAATGTATTTTAACAAAGTTGATTGATTATCAGAGGACTGCATGATCGACCGACCAGTCGAGCGAACTTCTGATCGAGCAAAGGATCGAACGATCAACCGACCGGCCAATGGACGGATGGATTGACAACATAACCCGGGGGGTACTCCCTATAATGGCCTATACGGGGAGGCTCCGCCCAAAACGGGTGCCTTTTTCAGGCTTTAGGTATATAAAAGGGGAGGGATTTCACAAGTTGAGGTATATAAAAGGGTAGGGAAATCGGTCATTTAGGCATTCAAAAGGGCCTTCAATTATAATATTTCGAATAGACGCCCCTTGCGGCTGTATCAGTTTATTTATTAAGCACTACATGAAATTGAGATCAAGACTTCCTAAAGAAGGTATGTGAAAGGGGTACCCTTTTTCAATAAATGGTATATAAAAGGGGTACCTTTTCTGCCAAAATGGTATATAAAAGGGTAAGGGGTTGGACCTCGGGGCGGAGCCTTCCCGTATTAAACTTTGTTAAGTAGCCCCCCCAGGCAACATAATTGAATAAACACCACACCAGCATGGTGTAACAGCAACCTCCTATTAGAGTGTGTCCATTGTCACGCAATTAAAAAATAAAATGAACCACCATTGAGTGGATACATTCAAGAAGTTTTGTTATTATATACGATAAATAAAGAAGACAGTTCTCCAAGTTTGAAAGGTGTGCGTTGTCCCAAAGTTGAGATATTCGTGGAAATGTTCCGCGCAAATACAGAGCCTAGTAGGGAGCCGCCATGTTGGTGTTCCTCTTTGGTCCTCCAATATGGCGGCCGGAAAATAGTGTAAACATCTGGAACTTACTTTGGTTATTTATAAGACTGATTATCTGTACCGAACAGACAATCCTTTAAATAAGCACTTTTACAAATACTTAAACGTCTTAAACGGCTAAAAATCAAGAGATAAGTGTACAAAAAAAAATTACAAATTACAAGTGTATACTTTTCGACAAGCGCGATCGTAACTTTATGTAACGCACCCACATAACTCTAAAATTAAAAAGCACTGGTTTCCAAACGAAGGAACAAACGAACAACGCTATTGAGCTGGGAAGTTGTGAACAAATATAAATTTAGTACCTCTTATGCCAGACGAGGATAAAAACTTAATTGGTGGCTCTTTAGTTTTAGATTTACAAATTTGATGACGTCACGTGAAAGTGCTCTATCCAAACGTTCAATTGGCGTGTATTGCAGGAAGACTGCGTGACGCGATATCTGTGATGTGTTCAATGGCGAAGAACAGCCCGTGACAAACTCCTCGATTCTCCATTGAATTTACATTCAAGCGCTTTATAGTAAACTTACCGCCTCAACGCAAACCGCTTTTAACATGGCGCCGTTGTAGTCATCTGTACACCGTGACAGCTCGTCAAAGTTCACATCAGGGCTAAAGGCCAAAAATAGTATCATTCAATTAACTAGGTAGCAAAAAAATACGCAAAAAAACTTCCTTCCGTTCGTTAATTTTGAACTTGTCTTAGCTATAACTTTAAAAAGAGGAATGGTATGTTTTCAGATGCCCTGCTGGATTCTGAAGAAACAGTGCTATACAAGACAAGTTTTATTATTGCTGCGGAGCGAGCGAGCAGCAACATAATCAGGATTTAAGAAGAATATACACATGGAGAAGGAATTCTCGAATTCTCGAATTCATCACTTTTTTTACCAGAATGCAATTGCCACATGTTTCGATTTTCACGATCTGGTAAAGGGGATGTTGATATGTATCGTTTTATCTCTTAACATAGTTCAGATCACTGTTTCATGTATGATCGTAAAATGTCTGCCCGTCGCAAAGTACAACTACGTTTGACCATAAAAAAGAATGTGCCACAGCATTACTATCTTTTAGATACCCTGGTTAATTTGTTAATGGTATCCTGTGTAAGTACTATTCCTCTCTATTACTTGAAATGTTTATCTAACCTGACGTTCATTTTCCTGGAGTGAATCTGCATGATTCGTGCCCTGGCCTCCTGGTCTGGATTAGGCAGTTCGATCTTTCTATCCAAACGACCTGGAAACGAAAAATATAATATACAATGTTATGAACACCATGACGCAAGATGGGATCGCTCCAAGGTAACGTTTTTTAAGATCATTCTCCAGTATTGCATTGCGCATCTCTACTGCGCATAATTTCA
>JAHPZR010042512.1:0-12500 GCA_019787425.1 Platygyra sinensis | reverse complement strand
CAATTTTCTGCCGATTTTCAGTTGAACTAGGGGCGTCATTTGATCTTGACAATAGATTATGATGTATTTTACCAAAGAGGATATACAGTCAAACAACTCCATAGTGACCTTGACAGTCCTTTAATCCTGGCCAAAGGTCCTTGAGTCAGCTTAAAAAAGAACACACTCAAGGCGCATACTCGTACTTAATACTTCGTTGCAACTATATTACAAAAACCGTTTGGTATTGAAGTGTCCAAAAACTTTTGGCCATGACTGTAGTAACCAGCTTCCCGGGAATAAAGAATAAAAAATAAAAACAAAAACATAGCCACAATCCCGGTCAAAACTGATTAGTTGGAACACTTGAGCTGTATCACGTGTCTTCCTTCCTCCTTCCTTGCATACGGCAGCTGCGCCCGCAGTACGAGAAGCAGTCAAAACTTAGGTGTCCTACCGAAACGACACGATAATAGCCTTTCTCTTCGCAATTAACAAAACTAAAGACAGTGAGTAAGTTGCTGTGGCCTCTACTAGTAGTTAACTTGAGAATTCCGGGTTTAATTGACGAGGAAAAGCATATTTTGTTCAAAATAACACAACTATTGGCCTACCTGACGACACTCGACGAACTACGAGCGAGGTGCCATGCCGAACGCCGGCGGTCCATTTTTGGCCCCAAATTAACAGCTTGGAGGCACCAAGTTTTTCATATTCTTCACTTTTTACAATCTGATATGGTTTTTGAAATTGCAAGTCCCTTTTTGTGCATATTTAATGCCATTTCCAGTGAGAAAAGAGGCTTGATTTCAGTGCCTTTCCTGACTTGTTAACTTGACGTCAGGACACTAACATTTTTCCCGCCCGCTGAATGTTGATTGGTCAATTCAAATTTCCCGCGCGCCAGCCGTATGCAAGGTTAATCAATGTTGGAAAATATTGCTTTTTTCAACAGAAAGGGAAAAAGTCACCTGATTATCAATATTCAAAGTGGGGGAAGGGGAGAACTTGCTTCGTGTCCCAACTCTTTTGTCTGGGACTGCAGAAATGCAGGACGGCAAGCGGCATTCGCCGCGGGCGCATAATTAAACTCAATCAAAAGCGAATCAGAGATCGAAAGAGAGTAAACAGGGCCTTTTACAACGCTTTAAACGATGTGAGAACCACAGATTTTCTAACAATCGAAAAAGAGAAAGAAAGGCCCTTTTTATGAAGTAGAAACACCTTTATTTTGATCAACTTCTTCTTGAACTTCAATTCTCTTCCTCTCCGATAATTGAGATCATTGTAGGCAAGAACTTGCTAGCCCACAGCTCAGTAAAACACACTCCCATATTGTCTTATCCATATATATCCATATATGGAATGTCTTATCCATATATGGATATCTTCTCTTTGTTTTGTGTTTTTGTGTGCTCTTAAATACAGTTTTGTTTGTTAAATTTCAATAATGACATGTGGTGTCTGCAATCGCTTGATCTAGCATACTTATGTGTACGCATATACAATACTGTTTTCAGTACATCGAAATTCTGACTTAAATTCTAAGACACAGAGTACAATACCTCAGAGAAAGCCCTTGTCAGCTCCTTTGGTCTAGAAACATCTTCTGGCAACGGTTTCGCATAGCAGACACTGTCAACTTTTGAACGACGGATGGTAATATTCTGCAGAAACAAACCGTCAGTTCATACAGATTAATCCGACATCTAGGTTGTAGCAAAAGCGACTACCTCCACATGGAATGTACACGGGTTTAAGGTCACGGGGGCGGGATGATCATCCGTATGCATTTAAGTGTAGAAAGTACACAAAGTGCGGCGACCAACGACAGACAATATGCGAAACTGATTTAGACTAATTATATTAATTAAAATTTTTAAAATGTTCTGTTAACGCCCCTTGGACACAAAGATGAGTCTTAAAAAAATGTTTATGGCTTACAACATCGCCGTAAAGAGCGATTTATTAAATAAATAAAACCAATAGCATCATTACATGCTTTCACTGTGTCCTAATATATATTTCACTGTACAGTTAAACTCCAAACGTTTAACAGATATTTTTCAACGTAATACCTCTACCAATACTTTTGCCTCATGAATATGCTCATAGCCATAGTAATCCTATGCGATAAAGATTGAGAAATAATGATATTGTAGCTTAACTCTCTGTATCAGTTTAAATGAACGATATTCAAAAATCTTGTTCTTCAGTTAAATCCGAATCTATCATAGATTTTAATAAATACATTTTTTATCATACTTACCATTTTAAAATCGTAAAGCTCTTCTGTTGATTGCAGTCCGTTATGAGCAGGAAGATTAAAATAGGCCAGCTGTCTATCTTCGTCGATGTCAACGTTCTCATAAAATCTTGTTCCTCTTTCTATAATGCGGAGCTTAAACATTTTTGCTCCTTCATGGGGTGCTTTCAGCTCACGCAAATTCAGCTGGAGAGACCTAGTGATACCATTCCACAGCCCAGGAGAAATAACCCACTAAAACATGGTTTGAGCATCCCTTCCCCACACCTTGCAAGCATAGCAGTTACTCCTGAAAACATAGTACCATTGCTTTATTGCCACTAGTGCATCAGTGCTAAAATTACAGGAGAACCTTTGGAGCACTACTTAAAAAAAGTGCAACAGTGCATTACAATGGAAATTTCTTTACTTTTCAGAAAATAAGATAGTGCTAGTTATTTCCTTTCAGCAAGTGCTGTTCACCTGAGATTAACAGATCTTGCTTGTGACGTTTGGCATGCTAACTTATTTGTAATCTACCAACCCTCTTCCCAGTCCGCATCTTTTGGAACTGCTTTGTTACACAATACTATTAGCGTTGTTTTTCTTTAAGTTTTTTCAAATGCTGACTTTAACCCCTAGGGTTAAGATTTCCCAGTTTTATTAGAGTTGGGGTTACTGCTCGAAACTAGGGTTAGCATTTGGGGTCAGGGTTACGGGTCGAGGTTAGGGTTATTGCTTAGGGTTATAGGGCTAGCGCTCAGAATTAGGTTTATTGCTTAGGGTTAGCACTAGCGCCTAGTGTTAGGGTTAGGGCTAGCTGTTAGGGTTAAGTTTAGCGCTAGCGCTTCCAATAAGGTTAGAGTTAAGGTCAGGTTACGCTAGGGTTAGCGCAGTGTTTGGCCAGGGAAAACAATCTCGGCTTTTGTAATCTATTGCACGAATCGATACCTAGATCTAGTCAATGAGTAGTGCCTAGAGAGAAAGGTTGAAAGTTTCTGCGAATCGGCTACGTCAGTGATCGATTTAAATGCTTTCTACGTGAAATTATTATTTTTTTTGGTACAAAACTGCTCGTTCCGTGAAATGATTATTTCTGACAACACAGAAAGAGGAAACCTTAAGCTAACACGCTGCTCATGCCGATAAAAAAAGCACATGAAACGGAAAATTTATCAGCAAAGATACGCTAAAATACAAAGCAAAACTTACATTTCAGCTAAAGTTTTCTTCTTGCTAACCTGCGATCAGGCGTTCTGTTTTTTTTGGGTTTTTGCTTCAGTTCGCGGCAGGCTCGATCCTTTCGCAATTCAAAGTAATCATCTGCTTGGAAATCCACGAGACACACTCGCGGAACGCTTGCTTGCCAATTTAACCAACCTTTGGATTCTGTTTGGCCCGTAAAAATGGCTTTTGAATCTGTTTTCTGAACACAGGTCAAATTCAACGACTGTGCTGCGTGGCCTTCCTCACCAGTTCCCAACCGTGTTTGAGTCACGCTAAGACAAGCTATAAGTCACAGGCACTATGGTCACGGCGCTTTAAGTATAGAAGATTATTATGGGATATCCCAGAAATTTTTCAAGCAGGTGTTGGTGGATGGCTGATTTCAATAAAATAATAAGAGTCTAGAAAGCAGTTCTAATTTCCAAAACTGACACCCGCCGAAGTTTGGCAAATGAGCCATAAGTCCACGACGGATGCTTTGTTTTGGAAGAAGAAGCGTTTCTAGACTCTACCGCCTGGCTCACTTGTTCTTCAATGGCTAAGTTAACGGCAGACTTAAACCATGATCTCGGAACAAAAACACGCCTCGATTCTTTGGAGCATGCTGGTGACTTAACGAGGGTCAAAGGCTTAATGATGCCAAATCTCCTACCAGGCGCGCGCAAATATTCCTCGAATAAGCTTCGAATATCGGTGGAAATAACGAGCAAACTCCCGCTTAATTAACAGGTAAGCTATGAATTTGTGTTATCGAAGTAATCGATGCTTTGCGCGCCAAAAGCCGACGTCACAATTAATTCCAGCTTAAACAAAAAATCAGTTCCAGATCAAAACGAGTAAAAAGGCGATTCAATAACAACAGATTTGTTGGTTTTTGAAAGAAGTAGAGAAACAGAAGGAAAAAACAAAATTGACCGACCTCGTATCGAGCCGGCGTCACGACAAAATAAATTCGACTCAGCTATGTTCAGTGCTTATCCACTTGAGCTAACGAAGCAGCAGTGAGGAATCTCTGTGTTATAGTGACTTCATCCTTTCGCCACACAAAAGGTTTCTTTTGTTTTTCGTTTAACAATAGATCTCCAAAAGATGCCGCTTGGAAAACAGTCAGTTTTGCATACGTTATTTCTAGACAACGAAGAGAGACCCTGTGAAACAAACTTCAGGGCAATGTTTCTCAGGTAAAACGAAGCCCACATGCCAAAATTCAGCTACTTTAGGGCACTTTGAAATTGGCCAAAAAATCTAGGGGACATTCTTGCCTGCGGCCTTTCAGTTAAATAAAATGACTGACCCTCATCATAAAGAACACAAAAATAGCATTTTGTTAATCTGTCTCTATCAATTAAAAACAAATCTTGCAATGTTTATTTCAAGTATAAGTTATCCTAACTGTTCCAGCCTTTACGTGTTAAATTTTCATTTAACTCTTAAAATGGTTCTTATCTTGCTGTACTTCTACTACATGTGTGTCGTGCTGCTGTAAACTAAAGATTATGTTACTTATACCTCTGCAAAAAATGTACAATCTGTATGTAGAGAAAACTGTTGGCTTAAATGTCTCTTCTTACCTTTTATGTGCTACTGTACATTATGGTAGTCAGAATTTCAGTGGACTTAAAAAAGAAAGAAAATGTTCTTAATAGAAGCAGTGTCATCTCGATTTGTTGTTGTGCTCTGTCGAAGTTTATTTTAAATATGTCATACATAAGTTACTAAATTGTTATGTTAATTTTTGGCCATGCCAACGCGTCAAACAGAATAAAAATTAGTTTTGGGGGAATAAAACTCCACTGAATCTCGTAGTGTAGTGGTGTAGAAGAAAGACTGGTAAGCGCGATGTATCCGAAAGGTAAGTGGTTCGAGACCTGATGGTGTACAAGATAAAAAAGAAAAACAAAGCGCAAGAAGTCTGGGTAATATAGAGTAGAAAAAGAGAGGAATAAAGGAGATAGGGAAGTAGAGAATCGAAGAAAAGACAGCGCGCGATGTAGCGCGCGAGAGCGCGCAATCAAATCCTCTTTTATTCATACGGTAAGTAGTAATTATCCATGTATATATTCCATACCTTAGGGAGTTACTATTGTCTTCTAAAACAATAGAGTGTGTACATAATTAATAACTTTGCATGCATAATAAATGTATGGGGTTATACGGAAATCTTTCCGTCATTTCTAATGGCATTAGCAAAAATTTCAGCGCATAGAACAAGGAGAGAACCTGAGAGCAGACAACCTTGACGGACATCCCTTTCCAGTTTGAAAAACTCAGCTGCGAATCCATTGTTAATAAAACAGCTGGAGCAATTGGTATAAAAAGTTCTGATCCACTTTTGAATGCACGGACCAAAATTAAAAGCTTGCAACATCCTGAAGAGGAAGTTCCAGTCTACCGTATCAAATGCTTTTTTAAGATCAATAAAAATGGCGAAACCAGGTATACTTTCTAGTTCTGTTACCTTCATGATGTCTCTGATTAGCCTAATATTTTGACTGATGTACCGGCCTTGGACATATCCGGTTTGGTCTTCCTTGACAATGGTTGGAAGAACCTTTGAAATTCTGTGTGCTATAGGATTCATAGCGATTTTGTAATCAACATTGAGTAAGCTCAAGGGTCTCCAGTTTTCAAGGGATGACTTATCTTTCCTTTTTTTGGTATCACTTTGATAATGCCCTGTTTTTGCATTATGTTCAGTTGTCCGTGCTCATATGCGTAGTTGAGACTTTGTACCATTTCTTCTCCTAGCAAAGACCAAAACCGCAAATACAATTCTGCAGAAAGCCCTTCTGTTCCTGGGGTTTTATTTTTGGAACACTGTTCCAATATGAGAAAGCACTCTTCGTTGACAAGCAGATGCTCAAGTTCCCCTTGTTGAGTTGCTTTGAATTTAGCAATATTTGAGTTCTTAAAGAATAGTGTATAATTCGAGTCTCTGCAGTGTGCCGCAGTATATAGGTTTTTATAGAACAGTTTTACTTGTTCTAGGATTGTTTTAGGGTCGTTGATCTCCATATCATCGTTTGTTTTAAGCTTTGAAATGTGTGATTTACAATGCTGTCTTTTTAAATATTCAGAAAATATTTAGTGTTTTTTTTGCCATTTTCATGCCAACGTATCCTGCTTGTTATTATAGCTCCTTTTGTTCTAAATTCAGCAATCGTATTATATTCAGCTCGGAGACGGTAAAGCTTTTATATGTTTTCCTTTGTTCTGTCAGTCTTTAGCTGGTTCATCAAATGATCAATTTGTTGTTGGAGGTGCTTTTCGGTATTTCGGTGTTCCCTGTTTTTCCATTTTGTATACTGAACACAGAAACCTCTCACCTCCATTTTAATCATATCCCAGTAGAGGCCTTTGTCATCTAAATAATCGTGCTTTGTTTTAAACTCGGGTATCTTACTCAAAAGATCTTAAAATGTTTGAATGCAACATGGCAGATGGAGGATGACAAAAGACCAAACACCCAGATACAAGTGTTACGAGGGATAAAGGAGATAACAGGGTTTTTAATAATTTCGCCAGTGATTAACTGGACAATCTCTAAGAACTTTTTATGAGTGACCCTGGGACTTTGGTCAGTTATCCCTTGGTGTATGGATTTTGATGACTGTTAAGTCTTAAGAGTTCAATAGGATACAATCAAGGGAGAGTATTGGCCATGTTGACACTGGAAGCTCTAGAATCCATTGGGTTGTATTTTGTGGATAGACTGAAAAACAGTTGTATTTTTTGTGAACATGAGGAACACAGTCAATGTTAAAAGGATCACAGTTTCATGTACAGCGCTTCACAACCTGTGAATGGGGAAAAAACAACTGTTTTACAGTCTAATTATGTGCCGTTCCATGGTTTTTATGTATGTTTTTGGCAATCTTAGAAGGAGGCCATAATCTAGTGTGTTGAGTGCTTTCTTACTGGAAACAAATTTTGAAATGTTTCATTACCATATTTATGTTGTTGCAAGAACATGTCTGTGATTCAACCAGAAGTTAATGGCAAACAAATGGAGTTGTCATATCAACTTTGAATATTGCTTACAAGTATTGTGAGATTTCTGAGCATACATTACATGCCCATACATGTTCATATGACCTTATGTCTGATATGTTGTATTTTTGATCATAAAGTCATTTTGAGTCACTTTTCTTTTGTATCATTTTTTTTCTAACCAAGCTGCAACCTTCAGTGATTGACTTAATGCAGATAAACTGTACACCAAGTGACAGTTAGTGTTTTGGACTCACAAGGCGTAACTTGCTTAAAATGAGAAATGTCAAACAATATTTAAAGTGATTTTAGACTGAATTTTAGCAATGAAGTGCCATTTAAAACCACAGTTAATTAAAAATTGCCTGTCAAGGCTCTCTACCTCTTGCTAGTTGTTTGGATGGCTGATTCTGAGGGCATTTCTCACATAATCATAGTAATATTAATATTCATTGACACTTCTCCTCGGAATTATGTGCTGAAATACATATTCAATTTGCTACTGAGGAACAATTAAGAAGAAGGTTTACAACAGCCCCATGAAACTCATGCAAATAGAATAGTGATTCAAAATGACTTTATGATCAAAAATACAACATATCAGACATAAGGTCATATGAACATGTATGGGCATGTAATGTATGCTCAGAAATCTCACAATACTTGTAAGCAATATTCAAAGTTGATATGACAACTCCATTTGTTTGCCATTAACTTCTGGTTGAATCACAGACATGTTCTTGCAACAACATAAATATGGTAATGAAACATTTCAAAATTTGTTTCCAGTAAGAAAGCACTCAACACACTAGATTATGGCCTCCTTCTAAGATTGCCAAAAACATACATAAAAACCATGGAACGGCACATAATTAGACTGTAAAACAGTTGTTTTTTCCCCATTCACAGGTTGTGAAGCGCTGTACATGAAACTGTGATCCTTTTAACATTGACTGTGTTCCTCATGTTCACAAAAAATACAACTGTTTTTCAGTCTATCCACAAAATACAACCCAATGGATTCTAGAGCTTCCAGTGTCAACATGGCCAATACTCTCCCTTGATTGTATCCTATTGAACTCTTAAGACTTAACAGTCATCAAAATCCATACACCAAGGGATAACTGACCAAAGTCCCAGGGTCACTCATAAAAAGTTCTTAGAGATTGTCCAGTTAATCACTGGCGAAATTATTAAAAACCCTGTTATCTCCTTTATCCCTCGTAACACTTGTATCTGGGTGTTTGGTCTTTTGTCATCCTCCATCTGCCATGTTGCATTCAAACATTTTAAGATCTTTTGAGTAAGATACCCGAGTTTAAAACAAAGCACGATTATTTAGATGACAAAGGCCTCTACTGGGATATGATTAAAATGGAGGTGAGAGGTTTCTGTGTTCAGTATACAAAATGGAAAAACAGGGAACACCGAAATACCGAAAAGCACCTCCAACAACAAATTGATCATTTGATGAACCAGCTAAAGACTGACAGAACAAAGGAAAACATATAAAAGCTTTACCGTCTCCGAGCTGAATATAATACGATTGCTGAATTTAGAACAAAAGGAGCTATAATAACAAGCAGGATACGTTGGCATGAAAATGGCAAAAAAAAACACTAAATATTTTCTGAATATTTAAAAAGACAGCATTGTAAATCACACATTTCAAAGCTTAAAACAAACGATGATATGGAGATCAACGACCCTAAAACAATCCTAGAACAAGTAAAACTGTTCTATAAAAACCTATATACTGCGGCACACTGCAGAGACTCGAATTATACACTATTCTTTAAGAACTCAAATATTGCTAAATTCAAAGCAACTCAACAAGGGGAACTTGAGCATCTGCTTGTCAACGAAGAGTGCTTTCTCATATTGGAACAGTGTTCCAAAAATAAAACCCCAGGAACAGAAGGGCTTTCTGCAGAATTGTATTTGCGGTTTTGGTCTTTGCTAGGAGAAGAAATGGTACAAAGTCTCAACTACGCATATGAGCACGGACAACTGAACATAATGCAAAAACAGGGCATTATCAAAGTGATACCAAAAAAAGGAAAGATAAGTCATCCCTTGAAAACTGGAGACCCTTGAGCTTACTCAATGTTGATTACAAAATCGCTATGAATCCTATAGCACACAGAATTTCAAAGGTTCTTCCAACCATTGTCAAGGAAGACCAAACCGGATATGTCCAAGGCCGGTACATCAGTCAAAATATTAGGCTAATCAGAGACATCATGAAGGTAACAGAACTAGAAAGTATACCTGGTTTCGCCATTTTTATTGATCTTAAAAAAGCATTTGATACGGTAGACTGGAACTTCCTCTTCAGGATGTTGCAAGCTTTTAATTTTGGTCCGTGCATTCAAAAGTGGATCAGAACTTTTTATACCAATTGCTCCAGCTGTTTTATTAACAATGGATTCGCAGCTGAGTTTTTCAAACTGGAAAGGGATGTCCGTCAAGGTTGTCTGCTCTCAGGTTCTCTCCTTGTTCTATGCGCTGAAATTTTTGCTAATGCCATTAGAAATGACGGAAAGATTTCCGTATAACCCCATACATTTATTATGCATGCAAAGTTATTAATTATGTACACACTCTATTGTTTTAGAAGACAATAGTAACTCCCTAAGGTATGGAATATATACATGGATAATTACTACTTACCGTATGAATAAAAGAGGATTTGATTGCGCGCTCTCGCGCGCTACATCGCGCGCTGTCTTTTCTTCGATTCTCTACTTCCCTATCTCCTTTATTCCTCTCTTTTTCTACTCTATATTACCCAGACTTCTTGCGCTTTGTTTTTCTTTTTTATCTTGTACACCATCAGGTCTCGAACCACTTACCTTTCGGATACATCGCGCTTACCAGTCTTTCTTCTACACCACTACACTACGAGATTCAGTGGAGTTTTATTCCCCCAAAACTAATTTTTATTCTGTTTGACGCGTTGGCATGGCCAAAAATTAACATAACAATTTAGTAACTTATGTATGACATATTTAAAATAAACTTCGACAGAGCACAACAACAAATCGAGATGACACTGCTTCTATTAAGAACATTTTCTTTCTTTTTTAAGTCCACTGAAATTCTGACTACCATAATGTACAGTAGCACATAAAAGGTAAGAAGAGACATTTAAGCCAACAGTTTTCTCTACATACAGATTGTACATTTTTTGCAGAGGTATAAGTAACATAATCTTTAGTTTACAGCAGCACGACACACATGTAGTAGAAGTACAGCAAGATAAGAACCATTTTAAGAGTTAAATGAAAATTTAACACGTAAAGGCTGGAACAGTTAGGATAACTTATACTTGAAATAAACATTGCAAGATTTGTTTTTAATTGATAGAGACAGATTAACAAAATGCTATTTTTGTGTTCTTTATGATGAGGGTCAGTCATTTTATTTAACTGAAAGGCCGCAGGCAAGAATGTCCCCTAGATTTTTTGGCCAATTTCAAAGTGCCCTAAAGTAGCTGAATTTTGGCATGTGGGCTTCGTTTTACCTGAGAAACATTGCCCTGAAGTTTGTTTCACAGGGTCTCTCTTCGTTGTCTAGAAATAACGTATGCAAAACTGACTGTTTTCCAAGCGGCATCTTTTGGAGATCTATTGTTAAACGAAAAACAAAAGAAACCTTTTGTGTGGCGAAAGGATGAAGTCACTATAACACAGAGATTCCTCACTGCTGCTTCGTTAGCTCAAGTGGATAAGCACTGAACATAGCTGAGTCGAATTTATTTTGTCGTGACGCCGGCTCGATACGAGGTCGGTCAATTTTGTTTTTTCCTTCTGTTTCTCTACTTCTTTCAAAAACCAACAAATCTGTTGTTATTGAATCGCCTTTTTACTCGTTTTGATCTGGAACTGATTTTTTGTTTAAGCTGGAATTAATTGTGACGTCGGCTTTTGGCGCGCAAAGCATCGATTACTTCGATAACACAAATTCATAGCTTACCTGTTAATTAAGCGGGAGTTTGCTCGTTATTTCCACCGATATTCGAAGCTTATTCGAGGAATATTTGCGCGCGCCTGGTAGGAGATTTGGCATCATTAAGCCTTTGACCCTCGTTAAGTCACCAGCATGCTCCAAAGAATCGAGGCGTGTTTTTGTTCCGAGATCATGGTTTAAGTCTGCCGTTAACTTAGCCATTGAAGAACAAGTGAGCCAGGCGGTAGAGTCTAGAAACGCTTCTTCTTCCAAAACAAAGCATCCGTCGTGGACTTATGGCTCATTTGCCAAACTTCGGCGGGTGTCAGTTTTGGAAATTAGAACTGCTTTCTAGACTCTTATTATTTTATTGAAATCAGCCATCCACCAACACCTGCTTGAAAAATTTCTGGGATATCCCATAATAATCTTCTATACTTAAAGCGCCGTGACCATAGTGCCTGTGACTTATAGCTTGTCTTAGCGTGACTCAAACACGGTTGGGAACTGGTGAGGAAGGCCACGCAGCACAGTCGTTGAATTTGACCTGTGTTCAGAAAACAGATTCAAAAGCCATTTTTACGGGCCAAACAGAATCCAAAGGTTGGTTAAATTGGCAAGCAAGCGTTCCGCGAGTGTGTCTCGTGGATTTCCAAGCAGATGATTACTTTGAATTGCGAAAGGATCGAGCCTGCCGCGAACTGAAGCAAAAACCCAAAAAAAACAGAACGCCTGATCGCAGGTTAGCAAGAAGAAAACTTTAGCTGAAATGTAAGTTTTGCTTTGTATTTTAGCGTATCTTTGCTGATAAATTTTCCGTTTCATGTGCTTTTTTTATCGGCATGAGCAGCGTGTTAGCTTAAGGTTTCCTCTTTCTGTGTTGTCAGAAATAATCATTTCACGGAACGAGCAGTTTTGTACCAAAAAAAATAATAATTTCACGTAGAAAGCATTTAAATCGATCACTGACGTAGCCGATTCGCAGAAACTTTCAACCTTTCTCTCTAGGCACTACTCATTGACTAGATCTAGGTATCGATTCGTGCAATAGATTACAAAAGCCGAGATTGTTTTCCCTGGCCAAACACTGCGCTAACCCTAGCGTAAC
>JAHPZR010042511.1:0-28094 GCA_019787425.1 Platygyra sinensis | reverse complement strand
ATTTTTCTTAAGATGAGTGTAGTTGACATCTTGTTTTGCACATCCCTCAGTACTTGCTTCTTCCCTCTCTCAATTGCTGTCAAAAAGGTTTCCCTGATCGCCTGATCGCCAATGGTGTTTCAGTTGAAAGGTTGTCCGTCAATTTTTACAAAAAGATGTTGGACTTCTTTTGCTACACAAGTAGGCCAGATCTTGTAAACATAGACTTGCAATAGCTCTTGGACCACTTTGTCCATGCCAAGTGGTGCTGGGCTTGGTCTGGACCTCTTATACTTTGGTATCGACATCACCCTGTTGCCATCCTTTTCCCCTGTGTTGAAGTAATCCTCCAAGAGGGCATTCTGTGGTGGGGCAGGTCGGGAGCCCACAAGTAAAGCTAATTTTAGTACCAGAAGATCACATGCGTCAGTGAACTCTTGGTTAGAGTGCTTTCTTCCTGCTTTCGCTTGAGCAATGGCTTTCATGCTGTTGATGTAGGGCTTTGATTTTTTTAGCTCAGTGATGTCGTGTTCAGTCAATAGTGTGTGGCACTCTTTGAGGTGGACGCGGTGTTGGATGTCCTGTGTCTCACTATCAAATGTTGCACACCAGCCTTTCAGGGCATTTGTCGTCCCCTTAAAGATATCAAAATAGTTCCCATAAAGGGGCGGCATTTCCTTCCTCATGTACCAGTCTGAAGTGACAAAAGTGAAAAACTTTTTCAGGCTCGTGAGGTAGGAGCACAAGGTACCTGGTGCTTCAATTGATTTGAAAGATGTGGGTACACCCATCTATTCCAAACAACATCTCCGTACTCTTCTCCCAGAACGGTGATGTCATTTTCTTTCAGGTCCAGAGTAAAGACATCAAGCTCGGTGCCATAAGCCACTATAAAAAAAGTAAAATCTGATGATCAAAACAATGTTTATTTACACCATATAAAAGAAAATTAAAATAGTTAATTAAGTGGCCCTCTCTCTAAAAGCGGTCCACTCGACTTCGGGACCAAAAATAATTTTCCCATATTTTTTTGTCAGTGAAAAGGGTTTGGCACATAGAAAAAGCAATTTACTATTTTCCAGTTTCTTATTTTTGCTTTGCTGCGAGCCAAAATTGAATTTTGGCTGAACTGGAGTTGTGGACCGTGATTAGAAACGTTAAATTCACTGATTTTGTGAAGCGTGCTACGTCCCCTAAAATGCAGCTCACAGAATTTTGTTTTCATACAAATTCAAAGGTACATTCATTACTTTGACTGACAAAATATGGAAACCTTTCGGAAAATTCTAAGCTTACCAGATGAAACGGCGACTGTCAACATTAGTCCTAGTTTCGCCGGAGGTGAGCCGGAAAGTATTGTGGTTGAGTCAGTCACTAGCAATGTCGAAATTTTTTTCTATTGAGAAAGTAGAGAGATTCCTAAAGTGTTTAAATTGTAAGGAAAAAATCATTCAAGTAAGTTCTAGCTCAGTAGTGCATTGTGATAGATGTGGACATACAATGAAAACAGTGCGGTGTTCAATCGGATTTTGTGCAAGAGTCCTCGTCGATACTGATAAGGGAAGTCGAATAACGTTGAAATTGTTTGAAGATGTGTTACAGAAAGTCATTGGAGATGATATATGTGAATTAAACTAGAGTGAAGTGGCAACGAAGCTACTCCTGTTTGACAATGTTCATGTTAAGTACGATTCTTCAAGTGGAACTGTGTCTGAACTTACCGTGAACGAATAAACCACTTGGCAAGTGGAACTACGTGCGTTTTATTTACAATGAACCATTGATCTACTCGGTCTACTTGACAACATTCATGTTAAGTTTGAAGTACATTTTAATAAGTTGTTTTTTTCACATTTTGAATTTGGAGTTATATTTAAGCTTACCTACTTAATAGGTTTGTAATGTTCGCGATAAGCCTTGTGTTGTTTGACAGTAGGTTATTTTCTTGCGGTTTCAATGAACTTTAGTATATTGATAATGTTCATGTAAGTTTGATTTGCTATATTTTGAAATAAAAATTATATTTGAGTGTTACTTGATAACAACCTCATCAAGTTTGTCACCTTGACATCAACTGCTTAACAATGGGAAAATTTTGTCTAGTTGTTTCAAATACTCAAGTCCACTTATTATAAACAATGTCAATATTCAACACTATATTTTCCATTTTAAGGGCTATGATTGTTCCTTTAACTTAATTAATCTTGCAGAGTTTTCAGCTAGTCTCTGTAGCACCATTTGTGGTGATGCGCCCCAGAACTGAAGAATTTGTTGTTGAGAATCGGTCTCGCATCACTTTTTGAGTTTGTTCTCAGGTGAAGATATCAGTAGCACCATTTGCAGTGATGTCTCCCAGAACTGAAGAATATCTTGGGAAGTCGAAATGGTCATTTGCCAAATGCAATGGATGCGTTGTTGGCAGCATCAAGCAGGTATCAAGCAATGCCACTTTTCATTGTTGGTCCACTAAAACTGACATCAGATTAGTCCATAGTTCATTTCATTGATGGGATTTGATATCTTTGTTTGGTGACTTTTTTTTGTTTGATCCTCATTAGCTTTAGCTATAGTGGCGCCACCCTTTGGAACAGTCTTCCTCGCGACATAAGACAAGCAGAGTCCCTTAGGTCATTTAAGCGTTTACTTAATGAAGTACGTTGAGGCACGGCATTCGTGGAAAGCAGCTTTAGTTAGGTTTAGGTTCTAAGTAGAGATTTTATAATAGTTTTTTTTAATTCATTTAATTGCATGCCGATTTTGATATATTTTACACGTTCTTAACATTTGTGGCTGATGAATTGTCCGTGGATAAATAAAGATTATCTATCTATCTATTGATTTTATTGTCATTCTTTGCTACAATGTGATGGTAATGGTTTGGTCTGTCAACTTGAAATGGTGTACACTGGTGTACACTGGTGTCCCTGTAAAGATAGGGGTGTTGATTTATTGATGTGAATGAAGAAATGATGTATGAAATGAATTATAACAGTTAAAATGTTAAAATCTTTTTCCACTCTTACCTGAACACAGGTGATGGCGCCGGTCTGATGATGGGTCCAGTGTACCTTTAAGGTACTGGTGCCAGTGGTCCAGACGGAAACTTAGTTTTTAAACTAGTTGACTATTTACTGAGTAAACAATACAGTGACGGTAAATAAGATTCAAATAGAAGTGATGTTGGTTGTACATTGTTTAAATACAGATAACTTTCATCTTCATAGACAAGTATAACAAATACCGATTTTATGCTAAGCAAACAAATATTGGCTTGTGATCACTATAATAAGACTCTAGAACACCGGCAGTTAGTACATGATTTGGTATATTGGTATAGATATGGTCAATTTGTGTATGATAATCTGTAGTAAACTGGGTTATCAGTTGTTTGTATCGTCTTTGTTGTAACAAGCATTTTGTCAATGCTTTTTGTTCGGATGAAACTTCCAGCAAATTAACATTGAAGTCACCTAGTATCACAGTAGGTGTATCTGCATAAGGAATAATTGTATCAAGGAAATGATTTATAGTTTCAATTAATTTTTGTTGATTAGCTTTGCTTTTTGACCTATAGATGCCTACTATATGTAAGTTTGGAACTGGATCATTAAGTACACATACAGTCAGTTCTATATTATTAAAGTTAGATCTGAATGGTGTAGTTGCACAATCTATATTAGATTTAATATACATAGCCATCCCATAACTACTTCTGGCATTGCTATTTGGGTTATAGTCATTTCTGAAAAGGTTGAAATTAGCCATTTCATAGGTTGTATTGCAATCAGAAGAGCATAAATGTGTTTCAACAAAGATATTAATCTCAGCTGCTTGAACATTGTAGTCACATGCAACATCATCAAAATGAAGATGAAGCGATCGAACATTATGAAATAGTACCTTTATCCTAGAAGACTGGTTAGCATGGTATAAACATGGTATAGTAGGGAGTAAACATTTTTCTCTAAGCCTGGACATTTCTTCTTGAACTTTTTGACTAACACAAATTTTTTGTTCATTTAGATTGATTATATGTAGTGTTGAACTATTTTTTACTCTACTTAAAGCAACATAATGCATGTGTTCTCTGGTTGATGATGGTAAATCAAGTATTGCTTCATTAAGTGTATCACCATGTCAACGATGGATGGTCTTAGCTGCAGCTGGCCGTAAAGGATATTGTCTTCGAAGTATCTGGCATTGATTTCGCTTTGAAATCTTGAATTGTCTGGTTATCTCCAGAATTGGTGTCCAGGTTCTATCCATATTTTTGGTAAATAAATGTGCAAATTCATTGCGATGGTTTTGACCTATGCTAGCTTGTGGGAAAGATACCCAGATGATACTTGGTCTAGTGGAGTCTCTAACTCTGTAGTCTATTTTCTCTATAAGACACTCAGCACCATTTGTCATACCATCAGTTATGTTGACATTTGTTGTCAAGTCATATTTTGCTCCCACAGCAATTGAAACAACACTATATAAGCCCATGGTTTTTGTGGGATGATCTGGAATTTTTTCCTTTACTTTGTTTTTTAGGTCATCAGACATATCTCCAACAACAATATCAATACATTTAATTTGAGCTTTCTGAGTATGTGCAGCTTGATATATTGTATTGTTGTGATCATTTACTTGTGCATTTGTTGAGTATAGATGTGTTTTATTGATGGGATAATTTTTTTCACCTGGTTTAATTTTAAGAATTCGTTCTTTAAGCACCTTAATATCATTTTGGTTATGTTTTCCTTCTCTAAGTCTGTTTAATAGTTCTGCAAAGTCTTTGTCATCTTTTTGCCTCATAATTTCAGTGAGTTCAAACAAGGTAAAATACTCTTTCCAAATGTTGGTTGCTAAAGCACTATAAGAATCATTACTATTTTCAAAGATCCATTTATCAAATACTGGCGTTAATACAACAACAACAACAAAATTTTATTAAAATTAGAAATACAAGAAATTACATTAGTTTCCCCCCGCAAATAGCTCATAAACTAATCGAGGCGGGGAGATCTGAAGACATTTTACAAATACAAGGATTGTCTGTAGATGGACTAAATAACAAAGAAAACACTACTATACAATAAATAGAAATAAAGTAACATAAAACAAACCAAGTACATTAAGATTGGAATAAGTCTCCAACTGTTATCAAGCTTAGATTTCCAAATGGTGATTTGTTTCCCATTATTTGCTGTAGTCGCAAGTTAAGGAAGTTGAACATTCCATTGCCAACCATTGAAATCTCATCAATAAAGATAACTTTTAGTTTTCTTAACTGTGCTCGTATTGTGTTAAGTCTATCTGTATCAAGTGTGCAGTATTGAAATCCCCTGTTGGCAGGTATTTTAAAAGCTGAGTGAAGTGTGTTTCCATTAATGTTAAATGCTGCTTTGCCCATAGGAGCAACTTTCAGTACTTTTGCTTCATCTGGATTTTCACCTGGGATGCTATTTAAGTACCTTGTGAGTGCTTCATAGAGGGCACTAGTAACAGTACTTTTACCAACTCTGGCACCTCCACTTAAGAATAATCTGAGTGGGTCATCATTAGTTTTAACAGAGTGTAAAACATGGTAAAAGAATTCTTTCTGTTTTTTGTTTAGTGAGCAAACAAGCTGTCGGTAATCACTATTTTGTAGGGGATTTTGTATAAGTTCTGCATCATCGTTCCTTGGTAAAATATTCATGTCTTGAAATAGATCATACTGACTGTGTTGTTTGTTGCTACCTGGATCAAAACATTCAAATAACTCAGTAGGTTTTGTTTTAGCTGCAATATCTTGTTCATTCATGTGTTGTGTATTGGGAGCCACTGGTACAGAATAGTTATCATTGTCATTTAGGTCTTCGATGGCTTTGTCAAGAATGTCAGAGTGGTATTCATACTGCTATTTGTTGCTTTTGGCAATTTCTTCTACTTGTTTGTATCTTTCTTGGTATGTCTTACAGTCTTTTATGAGATCTTTTTCCTCATTTCTCCATGGGGTATAAAGCATAAGTTGTTCTCTGTAGTAATTCTCAGGATCATTTTCTTTGTTGAACCTTACAGATCTTATTATCTTTGCTTTTTTTCTTTTGACAAGCTTCATTCCTCCTTTTAATTGGTATTCTGTGGTATCATCAATTTCATCATTTTTATCAGATGGGTCATCATCAACATTATCGCAAAAGTCAGTTTCTGGCAAAAAGTCACCATCAGACTTTGTTTGTACATGCAATCAAGTATTGTCATTTACACAGTTGAACCATGCAACAAAATTAGCCAGACACACCAGTTCTAATTTACGGGGTCTTCTTTGATATCTTTTAAGTACATTATCTGACTCTATATCAGTTGACTTGTCTGGTAATTCTTTGATTTTTTCATTTGTTTTCAACAAAAATGTACTTTCTTCTGGATCTGATGTGTTAATAAATTGAAATTCTCTTGATGCTCTCCTCATAGGCATCTGTAATACTAAGAAAACTGCTTCTTGAGCACTTATTTCAACTGCATTAAGAAATTTATTGCCAATATGCCTGACTTTGTTAACAATATCTCTATTCCCAGAGTTGTTTCCTGTGATGCTGTCTCTAGAAGTTTGCTCATTCCTCTTTGGCCCTTTGTTATGTAAGAGAGTATATAAACAGCACAGGCATAGGGATCTAAAACAAATTGTAAATCCATGTTAGCTCTCCAGGCTTTTAAAAGGTGGGGATTGTAATTGTTTATTCTGATTTCAAAGGGAGATCTTTTAAGGAACAAAGTTGGGTGCTTCAAGGAGTATCTAATGGCCCTTAAATACTGATCTTCTGTAAGTTTTAATTTTTTAAGAAATGTGTTAAATGCTATATCTTGACCATATTTTATCTCATCAAGAACATTTTTAATTTGATCATAGTGTTTTTTTCATTTCTTTTAGTTCATCCTCATTAAAATTTGCTTCCTTTAAAGGTTCTAGAATCACAGACCTTGGCACTGGAGGAATAGGAAAATTAGCTTACAGCTTTGAACCTTTTGCAGGAGTGATTCCAACTGGTTTACTTCTACACATTCTGGTTTTAAGATAATTACGGTAATCACACCATAAAATCTTTTTCAGCACTGACAACTGTGGTACACTATTCACGATATGAGATCTTACATACCTCTTAATTGCTTTATTCTTGTTAAATAAGTTCAGAATTTTCTTCCATGGTAATCTCGATGGTTCTCTATCACGACGGGCGCCTTTGCTGTTATGAGTGGACTTCGACCTACTTCTTCGTTTCTGTAATTTTCCATTACTTCTGTTACCATCCGAGGAGTCTTCTAACTGCGTTTTGTTCTGCTTGGGCTCAAGACCGTTTTCGTTAGATATTATGAAATGATCAGTTGAGCTACTGATGTTTCCAATAGTTTTGTCCGAGCCTACGTCTGATTCATAGTTTGACTGATATGAGTGCTCATAGGTTCGCTCAAAGGTTCGCTCAAAGGTTCGCTCAAAGGTTCGCTCAAAGGTTCGCTCAAAGGTTCGCTCAAAGGTTCGCTCATAAGAATCACTCGTAAAATGCTCACTATTTATAAACCTCCTGTGAGCTTGGAGGATCGACGAGTACACGTCTCGGTCCTCGCATTTTAGTGTTCATAGTCACACCTTTCTTTCCACCAGCTTTAACTCTGTTACATGTGCACGTGCTGCCACGACGAGTATTGATCGAAACTCTCTCAAATTAGCCGTTCCTCATTGTTTGGAAAAGTCGATATCTACCGTTGACATATCGATTTGTTTACATCTGAGTGAGTGACACATTTGCATATTTTAGCCCCTAACAATACTTGTTTCTACACTTCGCTGCACTCCGCGTATCCACTCCTAAAAAGGAAGGATGTAGCGAAGCACTTAAACAACTTCGAAGGAAAATGATTCATTTAAGCTGATCATCCGTGATCCTGCTGACAAGGGGAACAAGAGAACAATGCCAACACCTTCACCAGAAGTTATCTTGAACAAAATCGAATCGTTTATAAACCAGTGGAGCACAATGGTACATGATTCTGCTCCACTTTCTCCCGGCTTCCACTATACGCGAAATTGAGAAATTGAAAAAACATGTTCTCAAGGGTTGTTTGTCTGATATTCCTCCTTCCGGAGGAACACATGGAAATGAAGCTTTACATAAAACCTTGAACAAGAGCCTAAAACGGTCAAGAATTGGTTTAGAATTAGCACTTGCGTTTTTGGGAACATTCTTCTACAAATGGAATGAAAGAAAGCTTTCGAGAAAGAACCCCAGGAAACGAGAATGCTGTAACTTTATACGGCCTGTGGAAATGTACTGTGAACAAACGCCCATTATACCTGAAGAGGCCGAGTACTTTGGTGGTGTTCTCAACACAACAGAAATCTCACAGGCAGCAGATTGTGATTGTTCTGACAACATTTCTGAAGCTGGTGACGTTGTGGATTGCATAAACTACGTGCTTGAAGGAGCCTCCGACACACTTACCGACGATTCCCAATCTTCCGACGACCACAGTGAAGAAGAAGCACTGGAAGATTTTGTTAACTCCCTAGACAATGCGTGTGTTGCCGGTATCATTCAGCAGGCATCTAATTTTTGCTCTTTTGAGTAAGCAACTTGAGAAAATTAAAGGCCACGATTCCTTGACTGGGAGCAATGGTCATCAAGCATACAGTATTGTGAAAAAGTAACACAAACGAACTTCAGCGAAATTCGCGCTTTTCGATGAAACTTCTCTTGAAAAGAAATCTCTTTGACAATTCGCTATTTTTTGTCGTCTTTTCGTGACGTCTATTGTTTTGATCCGCACAAACTTTCATGAAAAAGTTCGTGGTGTGTGGTAATATGCCGCGAACTTTCGAGCGATTATTCGTTCTATACGAAAGTTCAAAGCTAACTTTCGAGCGAAGATTCGCGAAGTTTCACGCAAAGTTCGCTGTGATATGAATAAGAATCAACCTTCTCGATGTTGTGTTATGGCGGCCTGAAACATAAGCTCAATTACCAGCTGTTGTTCGCGAAAGGAGCTCGAGACGGGAGTGAAAAATCTAGCCAACCTGAAACACAGTCAAGATGTGTTTATAGATGTAAAGTCAACTGCTCTTTTAAACTCACCTTGTTAGTCCATAAGGAAATATTTGCAGGCGGTATCGTTACAAAAAGTTGACATTCGCTCAAGAGGCTGCGGACATATACGTTATGTAACAACACACGATGTTTTCACACCATAGACCCAGTCCCTCCGCGTGTTTGTTATTACAACTACCATAGCAACGCTTCGTATATCAGGAACAGACAACAGATTTCGCGTTCATTTGCCTTTAAGCACTCGAACAGCTTATAAGTTAGTAATCATGCCAAAAGTCTCAGATTATACAAGAACTCGCAGAACTAGTAGCGTAAAGCGTAGGCACGATCTACAATCCCTCCACACAGTGGTTCACAAGCAAGTTGGCTGTCCCGGCCACGCCCATCTAGTAGTATGTAACCCCCGTGTGTATGGAAAGGAAACTTGAGATTCTATCAGATACGATTAGCATTACAACCAGTTCAATTGCCTGTGGTAAACGCTAAATATGTTCAAAACGTTTTTTCGGTTTAATTGTTTTTCCACTTCTCCATTGTCAACAATTTGCCCTTTGAAAATGGGGAGGAAAAAGGGAAAACCCTGGGAACGAGGTTGCATGATCAATGCAATACGCGCACTAACAGGTAATTGACTCAGCGGAACTGAGCTAAACTGAAAATTATTTAGCTTGGTGATACCTCGGGAGTCGTCTGCTGTTTCAATGTTGGCGTCATGAGAGACCACGTAGTCCTAGCCGGCACACACGATATCTGAAATTTCCGGGAGTATCCCCTCCCCCCTGTAGCTACAGCTAAAAGACATTCAAGAATAAGAAATAATTGTTCCTGGCTAGTGCAACTTTAAAAATCGCATTTCAATCTATTGTCACTGCCTTAAACTTTTAATCGGTTTATGTAAATTATGAAATGTTGATCATTTGAGCAAGAGTAGTGAAAGCGTGACTGGGCTGGTCTTATGGTTGTGTTACACTTTTACTGAGTCTCGAATATCAGTGACGCAGAACGGTTGCCGATATTTTAAAAACAGACTCATGTGGCCTGTTTCTTACAGCAGAAAGCTTGGGCTCTTTAATACAATGTGGAGTGGTATTGAGGGGAATCAACGGCTTTTTGGTATGTTTCCTGTAACATTTTCGGATGGAATTAGTCACATTTTAAAACATTTTGTTTATTTGTTTGGGTCGGACCATTTCACAGTTTTCACTTGTTTCCAATTTACATAGGCATAATTTATTTCAAACTTTTAACTTACGCTTCTGATGACCTCGGTTTGATTTTGTTGTTTTACCGGCAATACATTGCCGGATTAACCTCTCGAATTCTTGAGCTTGAACCGAGATCGGCTGTTGCCAAATTAGAATCAGTAAGGGCGCCATTCTAATTTGCTTCAAGACATTTTAACTCGATTAATTTTAAGTCTTGGCTTTTAACGTCCTTAATGCTAACTTGACAGCATTCCAAGTTGACCCATTATTGTGTCTTAATGAACTCAAAGCTCACGGTGCTGTTTACAGGAACACACTGGATGACAAACTAGACATGACAGCAAACACGAAATCAAACAAAGTTAAAGCGTTTCCAAAACGTCTAAAAACAGTTTTTATGTAGTGGAAAGTATGTTTCAATGATAGCAGTGAATTGACAGGATTTTTAATTAATGGTAGCCTTTTATTTTCGCCATTGAAATTGATTTGTCTCTTGTTTGTGTATAAATAGTGTCACTTGCGCCCAACACATTGACATAGATTTTCGTTTTTCTCAAAGGGAAATACTGCGAGTTCGAGCATGAAACTTGGCATGGTATATGTTTAATAATGATATTTTAAGACTGTAAAGTAAAATAATCGAAAAGTGAGGTACTAGATGCACTGTTATGCTGTTCAACATGACCTACATTGTGCCGCCATTTTTAACACACTTGAGAGGTGTTTTTAAAATGGTTTGGAAAACCACTAGATAAACATATCTGAGATTAGTTTAAAACCAAAAATAAATTAGAATTGTTGTTCCACATTTGTGTAAAGTTTGAAGTCAATTGAATTTGTTTTAAGACCTTAGCAGCGCTTCGTCCTCGCACCTTATTTCGGTCATTTTATTACATGAAAAACTGCACTTCGACCGCACTTTCAAATTTTCGTGAATTTCTAAAAAATAAAAATTCACTGGAATCTTTAAATATGATTTTTAGAATTAGGTCACCTAAGGGTATCTTTGGGTGATTTGCCAAATGGGTCGTTGACCGGCGTTTCTCGATCCTAAGAGTCAGCTATTCTTAAGGACTAAGAAAGCTTAAATTGATACCTGTTTAAGGCCCAAACACGAAAAATGACACCCTATTCAAGGCTATTAAACCTCTGTTGCAAAATCATTTTGTTCATATTTAAAAGGATACATCAAGTTGCAACAAAAACATTTGCATAGGTGGCCGTTTTCACACTCCAGTAGTAGATAATACAATTTAGCTACCCCATCTAAGGACCACACTCGGAACACAGTTACATAAGGGTCAAAAAAGATACGCTATTTAAGGACCAAGAACCTAAAAAACCATACCCTATTCCACGGCACGTACCTATATAGCCCATATATGGGAGTACCCCCACGAGAAATAGTGCTATTTCTCTTCATAGATTTAAGAAACTGCTCGGATCGCAGTCTACCCTGAACATGAAAACATCAGAAATTCCAAGTTTCAGAGTACAGAATGTGACATAACCAAGGAATAGTTATCAGGATAACTAAACTAGATGTTAAGACAACTTGAAAACAGATTGACTCATTTGCACGAAAGTGAAAGCGCGAATTTAAGTTTTCATCTAGATGAAATAGTTTGATCTAAAAATATTCTCAGTCAGTACTTATCATGGGTTCAGATTGGGTCCATGCTTTATTATGGATACCACTATGATAACTAATCTCAAGTCTCCATTCACTCTAAGAGGAATAAATGGTCGCAAGGGTGGGGGCAGTATCGTTGAATTATATTTTCAAGTAAATCGCATTATGTACATTCCTTGTACCCTTTGAAGATCATTAAAACCGAGTCCCAGTGATTTAAATTTAATCGCACTGTTTTCAACTCGACCGCTATTAGTTATAATGCAAAGCATATAAAATGTATTATTAAGAAGTGTTGCGCTTGAACTTTATTTGATCCCAAAAAAGAAAGGCCCCGCTGAAACCCCAAATATGCTGTGGTGGTTGATCTATTGGTCAATTGTCGGTTATGTGTCGGTCAAGTGCCGGTCATCTATTGGTCAATGGGCCCTTTGCAGTTTACAATCACATGGTACAAAAACCGCCATGCTGGAGAGCAAACTGCCCACTGGGACCTCCAAAACAAAGCAACTTAACTAAATATTCTTTTGTTTTGGAGGTCCCAGTGGGCGGTTTGCTCTCCAGCATGGCGGTTTTTGTACCATGTGATCGTAAACTGCAAAGGGCCCATTGTCGGTTTTATCTATCGGCCAATGGTCGGTTATCAAGTGGTCAAGTTTTCAGTGATCTATCTGTCAGGTTTCGGTTATCTCTCGGTCATGTGTCACTTATCTATCGGTCGAGTGTCAGTTATCTATCGGAAGAGTGTCGGTTATCTATCGGACAAGTGTCAGTTATCTAACGGTCAATTGTCGGTTATCTTTCGGTCAAGTGTCAGCTACCTATCGGTGAGTGTAGATAGACTCGGTTTTAAGTGTCGGTAGATTAGCGGTGTAAAGTATACGTGAAGCATTGCTAAAGTGTTGGTAAAATATCAGCGAAGCATTGACATGTATCGATCGATCGATGGTCAACTGACTATCGACTCATATATTACGCATAATCCGAAAACCCCGAACAGTAAAAATGTTTTTAGATGATCACACCTTAATTATTTAAATTAACCACGCATAAGTGATCGATGATCTACTACCTCAATGACTAATTGATGGGCAATCAATGAGTAGTCAATTGATTAGTCATTGATTATTGCCGATGATCAATGAGTTATCGATGACTAATCGATGCCCAAGAAAAAAATTTGTGGCCCATCTCATTACTCATCTATGTCATTGATGCTATTGATTACTCATTGATAACCTATTGATTACACATTGATTATAAACACTTGCCCCAAACAGTCTGCAAAAATGAAAATACGCAAATGGTAATTGTACTTGCAAGGATTAAATGGTAAAGTAACAGAATTCATAGTAATCAGACTCATCTCTCAACCACTAAAATGATAAAACGACACTAAGTATCATATTGATTTGATGGACATTAAGAATAGCGAAAATGAAGTCAAATTATGCTATTACAAATCACAATTTATTGAATATATGAAATAAATTTCAGTTAATCAACAACTCTTGTTTCTATTTTGAGCTATGTACTCTGCTAATTATTCATTCATCGACCTTGGATGACCTCATGTGAGACTCCTCCTGAGAACCATCCAATCAGAGCAAACTTGATTACCTTGATACGTGCTTGCTAAATTTGGCCATTGTCCTTTTGCTGATACATGAGTTAGACAACAGTGCGACATTTTGTCCAGGATATTTTCTATTCCCTCCCACCAATCCAAAGCTCAAGCTGGCTCATAGGTCTTCGTAATAATGCAGTTTGCCTATGGCCTTTCTCAATCAACTAAGATCTTTGCAGTCAAACTTAAAATGTAGGGCAACACCAGTCTTGCACCTAGGTTGTACTGTACACTATTAAAACTCTAGGCACAACATGTAAATCTCCGGAGTTTACGCACCACCTATAGTTGAACTTAATATATGCGTTCATTGTTAAATGAGCAATGGGACTCAGAATAAGTGTCTCTTTGAGGTTTCTTTGTGTACACTACTTGAAATTAAAAAAGGAACATTTATAACCTTTAGAGACATTATTTACCACCTTTTCGGCGGTTTAGACATGTCAATGTATTAAAGGATCCTTACAATTCTCAGAGACTCTTAAGTTATGTTACTTTTGTCAAAAAAAAAAATACTGTACGTAGCCCACTTAGGTTTGTTTATGCAGATTAGAACACTCTGCCAGTCCAATAATAGATACTAGAGATCATAATTCACAATTTGTTGTTACTGTTCTTTACATGTTCTGTTAAGTTAGTCAAATAAACACGGGAATGGGGATGAAGTGCTCCTCTCGTCACACTCTTGCCCCCATAGACTCGATTTTCGGAGGCCAACTCCCTCCAATTTTTACCCCCTGGAGTTAGGTTAGTGGAGGCCCACTCCCTCCAGTCAGAGAGGAGGCCCACTCCCTCCTCTCTACCCAGGAATGTTTACAGTGGCCCTGAGTGAAGGCCTACTCCCTCCTCTCCATCCACTGTCTACATTTCCTTGGGCTGTAGGTTTTGTTTTCGTGACACTCCAGGGCTTCATGGGGCTAAAATATTAACTGAGCACTCTGTCACCCACTTCCCCATTTTCAGCCACATAAAGTTGTTGTTGTCCTTATTTTAAGAGAAGCAAGGGGAGGTTGATTAAGGGGTACTTGAACAATTTTCAAGAGAAACCATCAAAGTTTGGTTTAACAAAACTATTTTTGATGACAAGCACAAGAGCCCTTCTTTTACCGTGAAAATGGGATTGAGGCAAGCACAAGCACATGGATCAAAAATAGAAACAAGACGTTGTTGATTAACTGCAATTTATTTCATATATTCAATCAATTGGTGATTTGTCAATAGCATAATTTGACTTCATTTTCGCTATTCTTAATGTCCATCAAATCAATATGATACTTAGTGTCCGTTTTATCATTTTAGTGGTTGAGAGATGAGTCTGATTACTATGAATTCTGTTACTTTACCATTTAATCCTTGCAAGTACAATTACCATTTGCGTATTTCATTTTTGCAGACTGTTTGGGGCAAGTGTTTATAATCATGTGTAATCAATAGGTTATCAATGAGTAATCAATAGCATCAATGACATAGATGAGTAATGAGATGGGCCACAATTTTTTTCTTGGGCATCGATTAGTCATCGATAACTCATTGATCATCGGCAATAATCAATGAACTAATCAATTGACTACTCATTGATTGCCCATCAATTTAGTCATTGAGGTAGTAATATCATCGATCACTTATGCGTGGTTAATTTAATAATTAAGGTGTGATCATCTAAAAACATTTTTACTGTTCGGGCGTTTTCGGATTATGCGTAATATATGAGTCGATAGTCAGTTGACCATCGATCGATCGATACATGTCAATGCTTCGCTGATATTTTACCAACACTTTAGCAATGCTTCACGTATACTTTTACACGCTAATCTACCGACACTTAAAACCGAGTCTATCTACACTCCACCGATAGGTAGCTGACACTTGACCCGAAAGATAACCGACAATTGACCGTATAGATAACTGACACTTGTCCGATAGATACCGACACTCTTCCGATAGATAACTGACACTCGACCGATAGATAAGTGACACATGACCGAGAGATAACCGAACCTGACAGATAGATCACTGAAACTTGACCACTTGATAACCGACCATTGGCCGATAGATAAAACCGACAATGGGCCCTTTGCAGTTTACGATCACATGGTACAAAAACCGCCATGCTGGAGAGCAAACCGCCCACTGGGACCTCCAAAACAAAAGAATATTTAGTTAAGTTGCTTTGTTTTGGAGGTCCCAGTGGGCAGTTTGCTCTCCAGCATGGCGGTTTTTGTACCATGTGATTGTAAACTGCAAAGGGCCCATTGACCAATAGATGACCGGCACTTGACCGACACATAACCGACAATTGACCAATAGATCAACCACCACAGCATATTTGGGGTTTCAGCGGGGCCTTTCTTTTTTGGGATCAAATAAAGTTCAAGCGCAACACTTCTTAATAATACATTTTATATGCTTTGCATTATAACTAATAGCGGTCGAGTTGAAAACAGTGCGATTAAATTTAAATCACTGGGACTCGGTTTTAATGATCTTCAAAGGGTACAAGGAATGTACATAATGCGATTTACTTGAAAATATAATTCAACGATACTGCCCCCACCCTTGCGACCATTTATTCCTCTTAGAGTGAATGGAGACTTGAGATTAGTTATCATAGTGGTATCCATAATAAAGCATGGACCCAATCTGAACCCATGATAAGTACTGACTGAGAATATTTTTAGATCAAACTATTTCATCTAGATGAAAACTTAAATTCGCGCTTTCACTTTCGTGCAAATGAGTCAATCTGTTTTCAAGTTGTCTTAACATCTAGTTTAGTTATCCTGATAACTATTCCTTGGTTATGTCACATTCTGTACTCTGAAACTTGGAATTTCTGATGTTTTCATGTTCAGGGTAGACTGCGATCCGAGCAGTTTCTTAAATCTATGAAGAGAAATAGCACTATTTCTCGTGGGGGTACTCCCATATATGGGCTATATAGGTACGTGCCGTGGAATAGGGTATGGTTTTTTAGGTTCTTGGTCCTTAAATAGCGTATCTTTTTTGACCCTTATGTAACTGTGTTCCGAGTGTGGTCCTTAGATGGGGTAGCTAAATTGTATTATCTACTACTGGAGTGTGAAAACGGCCACCTATGCAAATGTTTTTGTTGCAACTTGATGTATCCTTTTAAATATGAACAAAATGATTTTGCAACAGAGGTTTAATAGCCTTGAATAGGGTGTCATTTTTCGTGTTTGGGCCTTAAACAGGTATCAATTTAAGCTTTCTTAGTCCTTAAGAATAGCTGACTCTTAGGATCGAGAAACGCCGGTCAACGACCCATTTGGCAAATCACCCAAAGATACCCTTAGGTGACCTAATTCTAAAAATCATATTTAAAGATTCCAGTGAATTTTTATTTTTTAGAAATTCACGAAAATTTGAAAGTGCGGTCGAAGTGCAGTTTTTCATGTAATAAAATGACCGAAATAAGGTGCGAGGACGAAGCGCTGCTAAGGTCTTAAAACAAATTCAATTGACTTCAAACTTTACACAAATGTGGAACAACAATTCTAATTTATTTTTGGTTTTAAACTAATCTCAGATATGTTTATCTAGTGGTTTTCCAAACCATTTTAAAAACACCTCTCAAGTGTGTTAAAAATGGCGGCACAATGTAGGTCATGTTGAACAGCATAACAGTGCATCTAGTACCTCACTTTTCGATTATTTTACTTTACAGTCTTAAAATATCATTATTAAACATATACCATGCCAAGTTTCATGCTCGAACTCGCAGTATTTCCCTTTGAGAAAAACGAAAATCTATGTCAATGTGTTGGGCGCAAGTGACACTATTTATACACAAACAAGAGACAAATCAATTTCAATGGCGAAAATAAAAGGCTACCATTAATTAAAAATCCTGTCAATTCACTGCTATCATTGAAACATACTTTCCACTACATAAAAACTGTTTTTAGACGTTTTGGAAACGCTTTAACTTTGTTTGATTTCGTGTTTGCTGTCATGTCTAGTTTGTCATCCAGTGTGTTCCTGTAAACAGCACCGTGAGCTTTGAGTTCATTAAGACACAATAATGGGTCAACTTGGAATGCTGTCAAGTTAGCATTAAGGACGTTAAAAGCCAAGACTTAAAATTAATCGAGTTAAAATGTCTTGAAGCAAATTAGAATGGCGCCCTTACTGATTCTAATTTGGCAACAGCCGATCTCGGTTCAAGCTCAAGAATTCGAGAGGTTAATCCGGCAATGTATTGCCGGTAAAACAACAAAATCAAACCGAGGTCATCAGAAGCGTAAGTTAAAAGTTTGAAATAAATTATGCCTATGTAAATTGGAAACAAGTGAAAACTGTGAAATGGTCCGACCCAAACAAATAAACAAAATGTTTTAAAATGTGACTAATTCCATCCGAAAATGTTACAGGAAACATACCAAAAAGCCGTTGATTCCCCTCAATACCACTCCACATTGTATTAAAGAGCCCAAGCTTTCTGCTGTAAGAAACAGGCCACATGAGTCTGTTTTTAAAATATCGGCAACCGTTCTGCGTCACTGATATTCGAGACTCAGTAAAAGTGTAACACAACCATAAGACCAGCCCAGTCACGCTTTCACTACTCTTGCTCAAATGATCAACATTTCATAATTTACATAAACCGATTAAAAGTTTAAGGCAGTGACAATAGATTGAAATGCGATTTTTAAAGTTGCACTAGCCAGGAACAATTATTTCTTATTCTTGAATGTCTTTTAGCTGTAGCTACAGGGGGGAGGGGATACTCCCGGAAATTTCAGATATCGTGTGTGCCGGCTAGGACTACGTGGTCTCTCATGACGCCAACATTGAAACAGCAGACGACTCCCGAGGTATCACCAAGCTAAATAATTTTCAGTTTAGCTCAGTTCCGCTGAGTCAATTACCTGTTAGTGCGCGTATTGCATTGATCATGCAACCTCGTTCCCAGGGTTTTCCCTTTTTCCTCCCCATTTTCAAAGGGCAAATTGTTGACAATGGAGAAGTGGAAAAACAATTAAACCGAAAAAACGTTTTGAACATATTTAGCGTTTACCAACAGGCAATTGAACTGGTTGTAATGCTAATCGTATCTGATAGAATCTCAAGTTTCCTTTCCATACACACGGGGGTTACATACTACTAGATGGGCGTGGCCGGGACAGCCAACTTGCTTGTGAACCACTGTGTGGAGGGATTGTAGATCGTGCCTACGCTTTACGCTACTAGTTCTGCGAGTTCTTGTATAATCTGAGACTTTTGGCATGATTACTAACTTATAAGCTGTTCGAGTGCTTAAAGGCAAATGAACGCGAAATCTGTTGTCTGTTCCTGATATACGAAGCGTTGCTATGGTAGTTGTAATAACAAACACGCGGAGGGACTGGGTCTATGGTGTGAAAACATCGTGTGTTGTTACATAACGTATATGTCCGCAGCCTCTTGAGCGAATGTCAACTTTTGTAACGATACCGCCTGCAAATATTTCCTTATGGACTAACAAGGTGAGTTTAAAAGAGCAGTTGACTTTACATCTATAAACACATCTTGACTGTGTTTCAGGTTGGCTAGATTTTTCACTCCCGTCTCGAGCTCCTTTCGCGAACAACAGCTGGTAATTGAGCTTATGTTTCAGGCCGCCATAACACAACATCGAGAAGGTTGATTCTTATTCATATCACAGCGAACTTTGCGTGAAACTTCGCGAATCTTCGCTCGAAAGTTAGCTTTGAACTTTCGTATAGAACGAATAATCGCTCGAAAGTTCGCGGCATATTACCACACACCACGAACTTTTTCATGAAAGTTTGTGCGGATCAAAACAATAGACGTCACGAAAAGACGACAAAAAATAGCGAATTGTCAAAGAGATTTCTTTTCAAGAGAAGTTTCATCGAAAAGCGCGAATTTCGCTGAAGTTCGTTTGTGTTACTTTTTCACAATACTGTATGCTTGATGACCATTGCTCCCAGTCAAGGAATCGTGGCCTTTAATTTTCTCAAGTTGCTTACTCAAAAGAGCAAAAATTAGATGCCTGCTGAATGATACCGGCAACACACGCATTGTCTAGGGAGTTAACAAAATCTTCCAGTGCTTCTTCTTCACTGTGGTCGTCGGAAGATTGGGAATCGTCGGTAAGTGTGTCGGAGGCTCCTTCAAGCACGTAGTTTATGCAATCCACAACGTCACCAGCTTCAGAAATGTTGTCAGAACAATCACAATCTGCTGCCTGTGAGATTTCTGTTGTGTTGAGAACACCACCAAAGTACTCGGCCTCTTCAGGTATAATGGGCGTTTGTTCACAGTACATTTCCACAGGCCGTATAAAGTTACAGCATTCTCGTTTCCTGGGGTTCTTTCTCGAAAGCTTTCTTTCATTCCATTTGTAGAAGAATGTTCCCAAAAACGCAAGTGCTAATTCTAAACCAATTCTTGACCGTTTTAGGCTCTTGTTCAAGGTTTTATGTAAAGCTTCATTTCCATGTGTTCCTCCGGAAGGAGGAATATCAGACAAACAACCCTTGAGAACATGTTTTTTCAATTTCTCAATTTCGCGTATAGTGGAAGCCGGGAGAAAGTGGAGCAGAATCATGTACCATTGTGCTCCACTGGTTTATAAACGATTCGATTTTGTTCAAGATAACTTCTGGTGAAGGTGTTGGCATTGTTCTCTTGTTCCCCTTGTCAGCAGGATCACGGATGATCAGCTTAAATGAATCATTTTCCTTCGAAGTTGTTTAAGTGCTTCGCTACATCCTTCCTTTTTAGGAGTGGATACGCGGAGTGCAGCGAAGTGTAGAAACAAGTATTGTTAGGGGCTAAAATATGCAAATGTGTCACTCACTCAGATGTAAACAAATCGATATGTCAACGGTAGATATCGACTTTTCCAAACAATGAGGAACGGCTAATTTGAGAGAGTTTCGATCAATACTCGTCGTGGCAGCACGTGCACATGTAACAGAGTTAAAGCTGGTGGAAAGAAAGGTGTGACTATGAACACTAAAATGCGAGGACCGAGACGTGTACTCGTCGATCCTCCAAGCTCACAGGAGGTTTATAAATAGTGAGCATTTTACGAGTGATTCTTATGAGCGAACCTTTGAGCGAACCTTTGAGCGAACCTTTGAGCGAACCTTTGAGCGAACCTTTGAGCGAACCTTTGAGCGAACCTATGAGCACTCATATCAGTCAAACTATGAATCAGACGTAGGCTCGGACAAAACTATTGGAAACATCAGTAGCTCAACTGATCATTTCATAATATCTAACGAAAACGGTCTTGAGCCCAAGCAGAACAAAACGCAGTTAGAAGACTCCTCGGATGGTAACAGAAGTAATGGAAAATTACAGAAACGAAGAAGTAGGTCGAAGTCCACTCATAACAGCAAAGGCGCCCGTCGTGATAGAGAACCATCGAGATTACCATGGAAGAAAATTCTGAACTTATTTAACAAGAATAAAGCAATTAAGAGGTATGTAAGATCTCATATCGTGAATAGTGTACCACAGTTGTCAGTGCTGAAAAAGATTTTATGGTGTGATTACCGTAATTATCTTAAAACCAGAATGTGTAGAAGTAAACCAGTTGGAATCACTCCTGCAAAAGGTTCAAAGCTGTAAGCTAATTTTCCTATTCCTCCAGTGCCAAGGTCTGTGATTCTAGAACCTTTAAAGGAAGCAAATTTTAATGAGGATGAACTAAAAGAAATGAAAAAAACACTATGATCAAATTAAAAATGTTCTTGATGAGATAAAATATGGTCAAGATATAGCATTTAACACATTTCTTAAAAAATTAAAACTTACAGAAGATCAGTATTTAAGGGCCATTAGATACTCCTTGAAGCACCCAACTTTGTTCCTTAAAAGATCTCCCTTTGAAATCAGAATAAACAATTACAATCCCCACCTTTTAAAAGCCTGGAGAGCTAACATGGATTTACAATTTGTTTTAGATCCCTATGCCTGTGCTGTTTATATACTCTCTTACATAACAAAGGGCCAAAGAGGAATGAGCAAACTTCTAGAGACAGCATCACAGGAAACAAACTCTGGGAATAGAGATATTGTTAACAAAGTCAGGCATATTGGCAATAAATTTCTTAATGCAGTTGAAATAAGTGCTCAAGAAGCAGTTTTCTTAGTATTACAGATGCCTATGAGGAGAGCATCAAGAGAATTTCAATTTATTAACACATCAGATCCAGAAGAAAGTACATTTTTGTTGAAAACAAATGAAAAAATCAAAGAATTACCAGACAAGTCAACTGATATAGAGTCAGATAATGTACTTAAAAGATATCAAAGAAGACCCCGTAAATTAGAACTGGTGTGTCTGGCTAATTTTGTTGCATGGTTCAACTGTGTAAATGACAATACTTGATTGCATGTACAAACAAAGTCTGATGGTGACTTTTTGCCAGAAACTGACTTTTGCGATAATGTTGATGATGACCCATCTGATAAAAATGATGAAATTGATGATACCACAGAATACCAATTAAAAGGAGGAATGAAGCTTGTCAAAAGAAAAAAAGCAAAGATAATAAGATCTGTAAGGTTCAACAAAGAAAATGATCCTGAGAATTACTACAGAGAACAACTTATGCTTTATACCCCATGGAGAAATGAGGAAAAAGATCTCATAAAAGACTGTAAGACATACCAAGAAAGATACAAACAAGTAGAAGAAATTGCCAAAAGCAACAAATAGCAGTATGAATACCACTCTGACATTCTTGACAAAGCCATCGAAGACCTAAATGACAATGATAACTATTCTGTACCAGTGGCTCCCAATACACAACACATGAATGAACAAGATATTGCAGCTAAAACAAAACCTACTGAGTTATTTGAATGTTTTGATCCAGGTAGCAACAAACAACACAGTCAGTATGATCTATTTCAAGACATGAATATTTTACCAAGGAACGATGATGCAGAACTTATACAAAATCCCCTACAAAATAGTGATTACCGACAGCTTGTTTGCTCACTAAACAAAAAACAGAAAGAATTCTTTTACCATGTTTTACACTCTGTTAAAACTAATGATGACCCACTCAGATTATTCTTAAGTGGAGGTGCCAGAGTTGGTAAAAGTACTGTTACTAGTGCCCTCTATGAAGCACTCACAAGGTACTTAAATAGCATCCCAGGTGAAAATCCAGATGAAGCAAAAGTACTGAAAGTTGCTCCTATGGGCAAAGCAGCATTTAACATTAATGGAAACACACTTCACTCAGCTTTTAAAATACCTGCCAACAGGGGATTTCAATACTGCACACTTGATACAGATAGACTTAACACAATACGAGCACAGTTAAGAAAACTAAAAGTTATCTTTATTGATGAGATTTCAATGGTTGGCAATGGAATGTTCAACTTCCTTAACTTGCGACTACAGCAAATAATGGGAAACAAATCACCATTTGGAAATCTAAGCTTGATAACAGTTGGAGACTTATTCCAATCTTAATGTACTTGGTTTGTTTTATGTTACTTTATTTCTATTTATTGTATAGTAGTGTTTTCTTTGTTATTTAGTCCATCTACAGACAATCCTTGTATTTGTAAAATGTCTTCAGATCTCCCCGCCTCGATTAGTTTATGAGCTATTTGCGGGGGGAAACTAATGTAATTTCTTGTATTTCTAATTTTAATAAAATTTTGTTGTTGTTGTTGTATTAACGCCAGTATTTGATAAATGGATCTTTGAAAATAGTAATGATTCTTATAGTGCTTTAGCAACCAACATTTGGAAAGAGTATTTTACCTTGTTTGAACTCACTGAAATTATGAGGCAAAAAGATGACAAAGACTTTGCAGAACTATTAAACAGACTTAGAGAAGGAAAACATAACCAAAATGATATTAAGGTGCTTAAAGAACGAATTCTTAAAATTAAACCAGGTGAAAAAAATTATCCCATCAATAAAACACATCTATACTCAACAAATGCACAAGTAAATGATCACAACAATACAATATATCAAGCTGCACATACTCAGAAAGCTCAAATTAAATGTATTGATATTGTTGTTGGAGATATGTCTGATGACCTAAAAAACAAAGTAAAGGAAAAAATTCCAGATCATCCCACAAAAACCATGGGCTTATATAGTGTTGTTTCAATTGCTGTGGGAGCAAAATATGACTTGACAACAAATGTCAACATAACTGATGGTATGACAAATGGTGCTGAGTGTCTTATAGAGAAAATAGACTACAGAGTTAGAGACTCCACTAGACCAAGTATCATCTGGGTATCTTTCCCACAAGCTAGCATAGGTCAAAACCATCGCAATGAATTTGCACATTTATTTACCAAAAATATGGATAGAACCTGGACACCAATTCTGGAGATAACCAGACAATTCAAGATTTCAAAGCGAAATCAATGCCAGATACTTCGAAGACAATATCCTTTACGGCCAGCTGCAGCTAAGACCATCCATCGTTGACATGGTGATACACTTAATGAAGCAATACTTGATTTACCATCATCAACCAGAGAACACATGCATTATGTTGCTTTAAGTAGAGTAAAAAATAGTTCAACACTACATATAATCAATCTAAATGAACAAAAAATTTGTGTTAGTCAAAAAGTTCAAGAAGAAATGTCCAGGCTTAGAGAAAAATGTTTACTCCCTACTATACCATGTTTATACCATGCTAACCAGTCTTCTAGGATAAAGGTACTATTTCATAATGTTCGATCGCTTCATCTTCATTTTGATGATGTTGCATGTGACTACAATGTTCAAGCAGCTGAGATTAATATCTTTGTTGAAACACATTTATGCTCTTCTGATTGCAATACAACCTATGAAATGGCTAATTTCAACCTTTTCAGAAATGACTATAACCCAAATAGCAATGCCAGAAGTAGTTATGGGATGGCTATGTATATTAAATCTAATATAGATTGTGCAACTACACCATTCAGATCTAACTTTAATAATATAGAACTGACTGTATGTGTACTTAATGATCCAGTTCCAAACTTACATATAGTAGGCATCTATAGGTCAAAAAGCAAAGCTAATCAACAAAAATTAATTGAAACTATAAATCATTTCCTTGATACAATTATTCCTTATGCAGATACACCTACTGTGATACTAGGTGACTTCAATGTTAATTTGCTGGAAGTTTCATCCGAACAAAAAGCATTGACAAAATGCTTGTTACAACAAAGACGATACAAACAACTGATAACCCAGTTTACTACAGATTATCATACACAAATTGACCATATCTATACCAATATACCAAATCATGTACTAACTGCCGGTGTTCTAGAGTCTTATTATAGTGATCACAAGCCAATATTTGTTTGCTTAGCATAAAATCGGTATTTGTTATACTTGTCTATGAAGATGAAAGTTATCTGTATTTAAACAATGTACAACCAACATCACTTCTATTTGAATCTTATTTACCGTCACTGTATTGTTTACTCAGTAAATAGTCAACTAGTTTAAAAACTAAGTTTCCGTCTGGACCACTGGCACCAGTACCTTAAAGGTACACTGGACCCATCATCAGACCGGCGCCATCACCTGTGTTCAGGTAAGAGTGGAAAAAGATTTTAACATTTTAACTGTTATAATTCATTTCATACATCATTTCTTCATTCACATCAATAAATCAACACCCCTATCTTTACAGGGACACCAGTGTACACCAGTGTACACCATTTCAAGTTGACAGACCAAACCATTACCATCACATTGTAGCAAAGAATGACAATAAAATCAATAGATAGATAGATAATCTTTATTTATCCACGGACAATTCATCAGCCACAAATGTTAAGAACGTGTAAAATATATCAAAATCGGCATGCAATTAAATGAATTAAAAAAAACTATTATAAAATCTCTACTTAGAACCTAAACCTAACTAAAGCTGCTTTCCACGAATGCCGTGCCTCAACGTACTTCATTAAGTAAACGCTTAAATGACCTAAGGGACTCTGCTTGTCTTATGTCGCGAGGAAGACTGTTCCAAAGGGTGGCGCCACTATAGCTAAAGCTAATGAGGATCAAACAAAAAAAAGTCACCAAACAAAGATATCAAATCCCATCAATGAAATGAACTATGGACTAATCTGATGTCAGTTTTAGTGGACCAACAATGAAAAGTGGCATTGCTTGATACCTGCTTGATGCTGCCAACAACGCATCCATTGCATTTGGCAAATGACCATTTCGACTTCCCAAGATATTCTTCAGTTCTGGGAGACATCACTGCAAATGGTGCTACTGATATCTTCACCTGAGAACAAACTCAAAAAGTGATGCGAGACCGATTCTCAACAACAAATTCTTCAGTTCTGGGGCGCATCACCACAAATGGTGCTACAGAGACTAGCTGAAAACTCTGCAAGATTAATTAAGTTAAAGGAACAATCATAGCCCTTAAAATGGAAAATATAGTGTTGAATATTGACATTGTTTATAATAAGTGGACTTGAGTATTTGAAACAACTAGACAAAATTTTCCCATTGTTAAGCAGTTGATGTCAAGGTGACAAACTTGATGAGGTTGTTATCAAGTAACACTCAAATATAATTTTTATTTCAAAATATAGCAAATCAAACTTACATGAACATTATCAATATACTAAAGTTCATTGAAACCGCAAGAAAATAACCTACTGTCAAACAACACAAGGCTTATCGCGAACATTACAAACCTATTAAGTAGGTAAGCTTAAATATAACTCCAAATTCAAAATGTGAAAAAAACAACTTATTAAAATGTACTTCAAACTTAACATGAATGTTGTCAAGTAGACCGAGTAGATCAATGGTTCATTGTAAATAAAACGCACGTAGTTCCACTTGCCAAGTGGTTTATTCGTTCACGGTAAGTTCAGACACAGTTCCACTTGAAGAATCGTACTTAACATGAACATTGTCAAACAGGAGTAGCTTCGTTGCCACTTCACTCTAGTTTAATTCACATATATCATCTCCAATGACTTTCTGTAACACATCTTCAAACAATTTCAACGTTATTCGACTTCCCTTATCAGTATCGACGAGGACTCTTGCACAAAATCCGATTGAACACCGCACTGTTTTCATTGTATGTCCACATCTATCACAATGCACTACTGAGCTAGAACTTACTTGAATGATTTTTTCCTTACAATTTAAACACTTTAGGAATCTCTCTACTTTCTCAATAGAAAAAAATTTCGACATTGCTAGTGACTGACTCAACCACAATACTTTCCGGCTCACCTCCGGCGAAACTAGGACTAATGTTGACAGTCGCCGTTTCATCTGGTAAGCTTAGAATTTTCCGAAAGGTTTCCATATTTTGTCAGTCAAAGTAATGAATGTACCTTTGAATTTGTATGAAAACAAAATTCTGTGAGCTGCATTTTAGGGGACGTAGCACGCTTCACAAAATCAGTGAATTTAACGTTTCTAATCACGGTCCACAACTCCAGTTCAGCCAAAATTCAATTTTGGCTCGCAGCAAAGCAAAAATAAGAAACTGGAAAATAGTAAATTGCTTTTTCTATGTGCCAAACCCTTTTCACTGACAAAAAAATATGGGAAAATTATTTTTGGTCCCGAAGTCGAGTGGACCGCTTTTAGAGAGAGGGCCACTTAATTAACTATTTTAATTTTCTTTTATATGGTGTAAATAAACATTGTTTTGATCATCAGATTTTACTTTTTTTATAGTGGCTTATGGCACCGAGCTTGATGTCTTTACTCTGGACCTGAAAGAAAATGACATCACCGTTCTGGGAGAAGAGTACGGAGATGTTGTTTGGAATAGATGGGTGTACCCACATCTTTCAAATCAATTGAAGCACCAGGTACCTTGTGCTCCTACCTCACGAGCCTGAAAAAGTTTTTCACTTTTGTCACTTCAGACTGGTACATGAGGAAGGAAATGCCGCCCCTTTATGGGAACTATTTTGATATCTTTAAGGGGACGACAAATGCCCTGAAAGGCTGGTGTGCAACATTTGATAGTGAGACACAGGACATCCAACACCGCGTCCACCTCAAAGAGTGCCACACACTATTGACTGAACACGACATCACTGAGCTAAAAAAATCAAAGCCCTACATCAACAGCATGAAAGCCATTGCTCAAGCGAAAGCAGGAAGAAAGCACTCTAACCAAGAGTTCACTGACGCATGTGATCTTCTGGTACTAAAATTAGCTTTACTTGTGGGCTCCCGACCTGCCCCACCACAGAATGCCCTCTTGGAGGATTACTTCAACACAGGGGAAAAGGATGGCAACAGGGTGATGTCGATACCAAAGTATAAGAGGTCCAGACCAAGCCCAGCACCACTTGGCATGGACAAAGTGGTCCAAGAGCTATTGCAAGTCTATGTTTACAAGATCTGGCCTACTTGTGTAGCAAAAGAAGTCCAACATCTTTTTGTAAAAATTGACGGACAACCTTTCAACTGAAACACCATTGGCGATCAGGCGATCAGGGAAACCTTTTTGACAGCAATTGAGAGAGGGAAGAAGCAAGTACTGAGGGATGTGCAAAACAAGATGTCAACTACACTCATCTTAAGAAAAATGACACAATC